>CAUYQG010061248.1:0-12021 GCA_963574415.1 Tarsius wallacei | reverse complement strand
TTTTTTTTTTTTTTTGAGTTGGAGTCTCACTCTGTCGCCCAGACTGGAGTACAGTGGCCACTCCCGGCCACCGCAGCCTCGACCTGCTGGGCTCCGGCGATCCTTCCGCCTCAGCCTTCCAAGTAGCTGGAACTACAGGCGCGCTACCACGCCCGGCTAATTTTTTGATTTATTGTAAGATGAGGTCTCGCTTGCCCAGGCGGGTCTCGAACCCGCGGGCTCAGGCAATCCACTCACCTCAGCCTCCCAAAGGCGCGGGATTACAGGCTGAGCCACCGAGCCCGGCTAGGATTCACTTATCTTTTAAATGTTTGTCCTGACTGCAGTCTGAGAGAGCCGGTATACTAGGTTAAGGGAGGAGAAGAAAGACGGACTCTAAGGACCATAAAAGAAAAGAAAACCAGAGTGTGTAAGGAAGGATCATGCTGTGTATCTTGACCACTCACCCACTCATCTGTCCTGGCTCCCACCTGCCAGGTGTGGGACATGCAGTGGTAACCAGCGTCAACCCCATCCTGCCCCAGAGATGGGGGCTTAGAGTGGGAGCAGGTGAGAAACTGGGTCGTGAACCAGAGGAAGGTGCGGCTGGAACACAGCATGGCACCCGGCCTGGGCTTAGGGGTGAGTAAGGTCTTCCAGGAGGGAGTCACGTGCAAGCTGACGAGGGGAGTCAGCCAGATGGAAAGGATGTGACCCAGGGAGGACGGACCGAATATGCAGGGCTGAGGAGGCGTGCAAAACTCCAGCCTGGGTGGACTGCAAGAGGGTCAATGATGGCTAGAATGAGTGGGGGCCCCAGGCGGGGGGCCGGGGCAGGAGCCGGGGTGGAGTCCCATCAGCCCTGGTGGCTGTCTTGAGACCATGAAGTTGTGTAACCAGGAGAGTCATTGGATATGTTTGTTTTTCCCCATGAAGTAGCATGCTCTGTGGAGAGTGAATTGGAAGCCACTGTGGGAGGGAGTCTGGAGACTACTGCCACAATCCACGTGAGAGACGGGAAGTGACCACAGCTAGGATGGCAATGAGGCTGCAGAGAAGGGGATGTATGAGAGATAGATTTTGGAGGGAGAATCAGAGAACGTGGATGTCACCTGTGTCTCTGGCTTGGGTGCCAGAGTGGGTCGTGGTGTGTGCATTGAGGTTACTCATCGCCATCATATGTGACAGCAGATATAAGCCATTACATAATCAGTATGACTTATTGCAAATGCAATAATCTTTATATTAGATTATGGTTTATAGTTAAAATTGTGTGGGCATACAATAGAATCTGTGTAGGCTGTATACATTCTTGAGAGAATAATAAGTACTTATTTAGCCTCTACTAGATGGTAGATTTTACATTTATGAAGTCATTTAATCTTCACCATAAATCTATAGGGTAAATTCTATATCATCACTCCTATATTGGAGAAAACCAAAGCACAGAGAGGTTAAGTAATTTTCTTAAGGGCACCCGGCTAGTAAATGTCAGAGCTGGGATTTGAACCTGGGAAATTGGGTCCAGAGCTCCTCCAACTTTTTTTTTAAACCTCCTGAGATATTCTATGTTGCTTGGAGAGTATAAAAAAAGTAATGAACACTCAATTTAGATAAGTGGTTCCTTTAGGGCTGGGGAGAAAGAAGATTTGGTAGAAAGATGAACACAGGGTTTCAGCCATGTTAGTAAGGCTTCTGAAACTGTTGGGGGAGATACAGGTGATGATTGTTTTACTATCGCTAACTCTGTGTACATGTTAAATATTTCAGAGCAAATATTCGTGTTTCACACACGTGAGAGATGACTGTTAGATCCAAATCTTTACACACGTGAAAACTCTTTCAGAGTGTGTGGTTGAAATTAAGTGAACCTGAGACTTAGAAGAAGCACCATAAAAAAAATCCACAGTAAATATTTGTTGATCTTTGCTTTGTGATTTTCTGGATTATTCTTATTTGGAAATTCACCGTCTCCCACTGAAAAAGCCGATCTGGAAACCAAGGACCTTGTATCAGTTAGGGATTTCAAGCAGCAGAGGCTGGACCATCATTACATACATACATACATAACAAATTAGCTTTCATATTTTCACTTAATAAGACATTTGGGAAGGACGTGGCTCTAGTGTGGGCTTGGGAGCTTAAGGATGCCAGGGTCAGGAGGTTTATAATTTGAAGGGGGGGTCTTTTCTTCATGGTGCCAAGATGGCTGCTGTATCTCCAGCTATCAGGTCCACGCTATGAGGAGTAAAGTCTAAAGAATACACTTTTTCAGAAAACTCCATCCAACATAGTTTACCTATCTGCCACAAGTCACCCTGACTGCAAGGGAAAATGAGAAATATACTTTATTTTTTAAAGTTGGCAAACTGCCACCTGCCAAAATATAGGGGTTTTGTTAGTGAGGAGGAAAGGAAAAACATTTTGAATATTTATTAGCAGTCTCTGTCACAGACCTGCACGATCCTGCTTTTTTCTTTTTCCCATGATGCAGAATGAAGTGGCAGGTTGAAGCCCCATTTTTGTGTCTTGTTAATTGTTCTCATAAGATGCCTTTTCCCTCCAAGCCCAAGGCAGCCCATTTCAGAATGTCCAGAAAAAGAAAAAGAAAAAAAAAAAAACAACAGCAAGAAAGACACATGAAAAATTCTGAGTCGCAGAATATTTCCTGAATCACAGCAGAAAAAAATTGGCTTTTCTAAGAGTTGTTAAAAGTCACTTTCAATTTTTAGAATACTAGAAGGCTTTCAATCAAACCATTTTAAGTAAGACCATTCATGAGAGAGTTTATTTCTATTCTGCATTGTCTTTTCTTTTTGTAAATACCATAGAACTTGAGTGTTTGCTTTTCCATTTGTTAGTTTATTTATTTATTCTAGGATTCCATTCAACAACCAGACAGCTGGGTTATGGAGATGCCAATTATAAATTCCCCACAGATCTGAGCACTGAATTTTCCACAAAAGTGTTTGAGTTTTTTTTTTCCCCCAGCAAGGCAAGCTTACTAAATTTTAAGCAAACTGCAGACAAAGAACTCAATAATATCTTTGGCCATGACATGCTATGGAAATCAGGAGGGTTTTTTTTTTTTCTCTCCAAGAAATCATATTTTTTAATCAAAAGTCATATGGTACAAGAGGCAATGGAAGTTTTATCCATGTACTTAAATGATGTAACTGCTTTCAGGGAAGCCTTGAAAAGCACTCTGCAGTTTACAAAGAACAGTCATAGGCATCATCTCACATTCTGGTGTTTTCCAGAAGTCATTCCAGAGAGGGTCAGTGCTCTGACTTGAGGGGCTCTTTGGTCATGTGGCAGTGTCCTCTGACATTTATTTTTGTCCTTCCTGATGACTCACCCACTCCCATCCCAGACCTAATGATTTGATAAAATTACTAGTTATTTCAGCATCATGGGGATAGTGTGAGCTTCCTTGATATGGGCCCTGAGATTTCATTTATAAGCTCTTCCCAGCGGGAGTTATTTGCAAACATTTATTTATCTATTCAATAAACACTGAGTGCTTCCTCAGTGCTAAACATCGTGCTAGGTGCTTAAATACTTAGTCATATTTGACCATGCAGCACCCCAATGCTTCTTGTCATTTGGCCAAACAATCCTACCGAGTGGAGACCATTGTCATCCACATTTTACGGTTGGTGAAACCAGACCAGAGAGACAAAGCCTGATGGCAAGTACCTAACCCCTCTCCTTGCCAGCCCCCTCTCTGTGAAGAACTCTGTCAGTCAACACAAAGTTGTGTCTGTGAGACTGTGTTTCCCTTTTTGACATCAGAATCTGTGTGCCACTGCCATGTCCTGCAAAGACAGGACGCGACCTGTCCGCAGGACTGGGCCCCGAACTTCACCCACTGGAGACTGACGCCATGAGCGCTTTGGTGTAGTTGGTTGTAAATTAATTGGTGTGTCCCGAGCGTAAATCAACTGCGGTGGAGGGGACAGTGGCTGGAGCACGGATGGCTGGGGAGAGAGATTCAGATCAAGTCCTGACGCCGTGTAAGGGACTCGAGGAGGGAAAGCCACGCGTGTGTGCTGGAGAGGGTCGTGTATTTGTGTTGGCAATCGTTCCAATTCCATTCTGACATCAGATATTCTAAGTAAAGAGAAATTCAGAGATGTGGTCGCTGGGAATTGAGTTGAATGAAGAAATGATGAGGCTGTTTTACGACTATTGACTTTGTTCAGCTAAAAGGGAACAGAGTGCGTATTTATGAATAATGATACCTTGCATGAATGACAAGATGCTTAAGGTGATTACTGTAATTCTAAAATCATTGAAGGACAGTACCGAGCTATTTAATGACCAGAAAAGGAAAAAAAAATCATAGCATGGGGGAAAATAAACTTTAACAGCTAACCAATGCTCACAAGTCAAAACAAATTAATCCTTTGCTTTAATTTGTAATATTTTAACTGTATCAGATATGAAAAGCCACAGATGTTGAGTTTCATTAATATGGAATTAACCGTGCAACTGCATATTTTAAAAAATAGCTATTTTGCGTGCTCCAAATTAAAAATTTTGAAGAAATTAGTTTTGAGGCACAAAGCACATTGCATGCGGTTTTGTTGATCTGATTATAAATAGGCCTATTTTCTTCTTCTTAAGAGACTTCTGTGTTGTTCTTTTGTTTGAGGAAGATTAACTGAATTGATTTTGTATGTTGTTATCGACTAAGGTTAGACATCACGGGGTGATGTGGGGGTTGGTGATGTGACGCTCACCCACGTTTCAGGCAAAGCCCACTAAAAACGAGATTCCAAGGTCTGGGACACTTGGGTCTTACTATGGGAATGTTTGCCCTCTTGAACCATAAAATAAAGACAGAAATAGGGGGACTTAGGAAACAATGGAAGTCACTTTGTCTTGCAATATTATTTTACAAACAAGGAAAGAAGCCTGGAGACATCCATCACCTAACCTGCCTAGGCCACTCAACTGTTAGTGGAAGAGCCCACGGCAAACCTTTCTATGTCTTCCTATTGCTTTAAAAAGCAAGACCCAAATCCTTTAAGATGGCCAACAAGGTTTTGCTCCTTCCAAATCCAGCCTCCACGTACGCTGCTCTATTCCTGTCTGCTGCATGCTCGCTATTGGCTTTGTTTTACATCTTTACGTCACGTTCCCCTCCACCACAGGGCCTTTGCATATGTAGTGGGAACTTTTCATTTTTTTGCTTCGCTAAATTAGATCTGAGGCATTCAGATCTTGGCCCCATTGGTGCTTCTCCTGGTTTCTGAATAGGTCACACTGTGGTTTTGTGCATCTTTCCATAGTACAACCAATACAAGTCAAAGGGGCCAAGCTTGAGGCCGATGGGGCGAGGAAGTCCCATGGCAATGAGTGGCTGCATACCATCCTCCCACCGGCAAAGAGGGACAAATAAAAATCTACCGTAAGAGCCTAGCGAGGGCTGGCTCAGGGTGTACTTTTGCAAAGTTTCTGTTCATGGGGGTGCTGATTTCTGTTGAGGGTTGCTGTGTGGTTAGTGGGATAGAAACACAGCTACCACTACAGAATAGGGCTTAAATAGGAACTCAGTAAGTGGCAGTCATATCTATCTATCTATCTATCTGTCTATCTATCTATCTATCTATCATCAATCTATATCTATCATCTATACATCCACCCTCATATCTATGTCTGTGTCTCTGTCTCTATCTCTCACCTATGTCTGTGTCTAAGTCTATGCCTACGCCTATGTCTGTCTCTATTCTATGTCTAAGTCTATGTATATTCTATGTCGATGTCTGTGTCTTTGTGTCTAGGTCTAGGTCTGCCCTATTTCTATGTGTCTGTGACTGTGTCTGTGTCTACGTCTATGTCTGTCTATGTCTATGTCTGTGTCTGTGTCTGTGTCTATGTCTGTCTACATCTATTCTGTCTGTGTCTGTGTCTATGTCTGTCTACATCTATTCCGTGTCTGCACCTAAGTCTATGTCTATGTCTAGGTCTTGGTCTATTCTAAGTCTGTGTTTATTCTATGTCTAAGCCTATGTATATACTATGTCGATGTCTATTTCTTTGTCTGTGTCTAGGTCTAGGTCTGTCCTATTTCTGTGTTTGTGTTTGTGACTGTGTCTGTGTCTATGTCTAGGTCTAGGTCTAGGTCTAGGTCTGTTCTATTTCTAGGTCTGTGTCTATGACTGTGTCTGTGCCTATGTCTAGGTCTATATCTATGTCTGTGTCTGTGTCTGTGTCTGTGTGTCTGTGTCTGTGTCTGTGTCTGTGTCTACATCTATTCTGTCTGTGTCTGAGTCTGTGTCTGGGCCTATGTCTATGTCTGTCTACATCTATTCTATGCCTGTGCCTGTGTCTACGTCTATGTCTAGGTCTAGGTCTAGGTGTATTCTAGGTCTGTGTCTACATCTACTCTATGTCTATTTCTGTGTCTGTGTCTGTGTCTGGGCCTATGTCTATATCTATCTACATCTATTCTATGTCTGTGCCTGTGCCTGTGTCTAAGTCTACGTCTATGTCTAGGTCTAGGTCTAGGTCTATTCTACGTCTGTGTCTACATCTACTCTGTGTCTACGTCTGAATCTGTGTCTATATCTCAAGATGGTGCCATGTTTAATATATTTGTGAGGAGGGATCTGTTGGTGCCCTGTGGTGGTCACTGCACTGCCCCGGCTGCTGTGAGTGTTGGCTGCCCACAGCTTCCTGCTGTCCCATTTCTGGAGAGCTGTCCTTGGCCACAGATGCCCCCTCTGCCCGGTAGCAGCAGGGAGCGGAACAACGAAGGCTTCAAGGCAGAACAACTCATGGTGTGTTCCTGTTCCCCAGGTCCCACCTCACCCTTGGAGCAAGGCAGATGTGACCTAGACAGCACCTTGCTAGCTCCTTCTCTCCCTCACCCATTTCTCTTCCTCTCCCACAGATCTTTCCTGGAGTTCCTGTCACAGTGAATCATGAGACCAGAGTGGGGGTCCCTGTCTAGCTTCTGCTTTGCAGGAGACCTGGCCTGAGACAGGGGCACTGCAAGAAAGACTGCCTGAGTGTGACTTGCAAGTCTCTGCAGAGAAACCAGTGACTCACCCATGACTCTCATGATGTGTAGGAGTTTGGTGGGGAGTTCAAGCAAGGAACAGCATTCCCAGAAGAGGGAACAGCCTATGTAAAGATACCACGTCTCCTTGATAGTAAAATGAGCATACCCCCTGTTCCTGGCTTCTGGAACTGGAGCCTGTTGCAGAAAGGAAAAACTGTGGATGGGGGCTTACCATCGCCAAGGGTAATTATAGTCAAGGAATTGTGTGAAGATGGACCTAGGCACAAGGAAGGGTTCAACGCACTGAAGAGTCGAATGGTATTCCAGATTCAATCCTGTGTGGTCCTCTGGGATTCTTGAAGAGCTAAGCTCACGACCCCAAACTCTGAAGGCCATGTAGACGGAGCCCCGTGAGGTGAGTTGAGTCTAGATCTTAGCTGTATCCCTCTCTGTCAGCCAAACAAATGACAGGACCAAGGGTCCCAGAAGCAAGCCTGTGATCTCAAGGCAATTGGTGAGAGGAAGTTAAGGTGTCATCTCAGTCTCAGCGACACTGCTGGGCAACCCGCTCATCTCTTCTTCTGGTCCCTGCCCTTTCCTGGGCCCTACAGTTCAGGGCGGGAACAGTATAACACTGGGCCTCTGGTGTGTCACAGTCCATAAGGACAGGTGAGCATATCTATGATGTTGACAATGCATTTGGAGAAGAACAAAGACATAGCAATAATCCAAACATCACCGGGTATTCTGATTAATTTAAATATTAGAGAACTGGTCGGGCTTGGTGGCTCAGCCTTGTAATCCCAGCACTTTGGGAGGCCGAGGCGAGTGGATTGCCTGGGCCCGTGGATTCGAGACTCACCTGGGCAACTTGGCGAGACCTCATCTCTACAATAAATCAAAAATTAGCTGGGCGTGGTAGCACACTCCTATAGCTCCAACTACTAGGAAGGCTGAGGTGGAAGGATCTCCGGAGCCCAGCAGGTAGAGGCTGGGGTGGCCGTAAGGGGTGACCAGCCTGGGTGATGGAGTGAGACTCCAACTCAAAAAAAAAAAAACAATTTAGAGAACATGTGAATGACAAAGTTCAAAAGAAGGAGGCTTTCCTCAAAGTGTCCCAGGGAGGAACTATTTCCCCATGTCTTTCCTGGGACGTTTATTTGTTTGCTCAAACACTCACTCTGCCAGCCTGCCGCTTGCAGGCGTTTACTGTGTCCCAGGGATGGGGATGCTTTCACAGATGCCTCCAGAGTCAGGGGCCTGTGTCTGAAATTTCCCCAGCTCCCAACACACACAGGTTGGTGGTTCACAGCCATGGGCAAATTACTTCCCTGCTTTTGTTTGCTTGTTTGAGTCAAGCTCTCACTCTGTTGCCCAGCCTAGAGTGCAGTAGTACCATCACAACTCACTGTAGCCTTGATCTCCTGGGTGCAGGCAGTCCTTCCGCCTCAGCCTCCTGAGTAGCTGGAACTACAGGTACTCGCCCCACACCTGGTTAATTTATAAAAATTTTTTTTAGCGATGTGATCTCACTATGTTGCCTAGGCTGGGCTCAAACTCCTGCGCTCAAGCAATTATCTCGCTTTGACCTCCCAAAGTGCTGGAACTATAGGCGTGAGCCAACACACCCGGTCCTCTTCCCTGCTTTTAAGTTGAGTTTCCTTACTAATAATTATAGCTAACTTATTGTGGATTTTGTGTGGGTCTACTTTTTTTTTTCTCTCGCAATTTTCCCTGTTTTGATGCATTTGATAATAGGGAAATGGTACCACTTGATTTGAAGATTTGCACATATAATACTTTCTGGGACATATGAAAAGCTTAATTGTTGATTATTGTTGTTATTATTTAAGAGTTTTGAGGGCCTTGGATATGTTTTATAACTCCCTAACCCTCAGTATCCTCATCTCTAATGGGAATGATATAATAAACAATAATGTATTCTTATTACCACCCCCATACGAGTTTGTTGTGAGAATTAAGTGAGACCTGTAAGCCCCCTTAAAGCCTGTTTCTCACCTATGCGTGCTCCACCACCGTTAGCCACCACTTTCATCACCATCACCACGACCACCACCATCACCACCATCATCACTCTTGTGGACTCGAGTTGGGAATTTGAGGAAGAAAATTGTCACCGAGTGGAGCATCTGAAGGATGGCAGTAGGCAGAGAAGGGACTCTATGTCCTTCCTGTGGGGGCTTCAGGACACTTCGTATTGATGGGGTGACATGCAAAGGGGAAAGACCAGGGAGAGCGATGGCCCACTGTGTTGAGAACTCGGGGCCCCTGCTGGGAAGGACCACAGGGTTTTCTCTGGTGAGAGGCAGGTTGTGAGTGGTGGATAGGGAGGGGCTGGCGACATTCCATGGCCCCAGATCACAGAGAACCCCGAATGCCAGCCCTGGAGCCTGGACATCGTCTTATGGGGAGCCTTGCAAGATGTTCTTTGGCGCATATCGGATTTGCATCCATGTGTCTCCTTTCTCGGTGAAATATATTGCCCATCTTCGCCTGGATATCCCAGACCAAAGGCATGAAGAACCCACACCTTGGCTGCCAAAGTGGCCCTTCTCAGATAATCTACTGGGAATCCTCATCTGTGGTGGGAGGCAATGGGCTGGTTTTATGCAAGATGGAAACCCACATTTGTCCACAGTCATCTTGGGACCCGGCTGCTTCCCGATCTCCCACTGGGCATGACCCACTGCCTGGAGGAAGAGGTTTTTCACCCAGGAGATGAACACATGGGGTTAGTTCCCCCGCCCTGAACCCCCGCCTGGGCAAGGCTGCCACCCGCCGCACACCACGCCATTACACCCCCCACCTCGCTCACTGCATGGACGCATCTGGGGAGTCTCTCACTTCCCAGGCACCAATAATGTATTTCCAGGGACTCTGAAAGCCAGAGCTGCTCTCTTTATCTCCCCACCGTGGCTCGGTTCACCCTGAAGAAGCAAACCAGTGCTACACATCTGTCAGCTAAAATTCACAGAGCTATTTGGAAGCACAACCAAGAAAAACAAAACTGATTAGGGAAAGATCTGCTTTCAGAAAACCTATTTCTGTCACAGGGGGATGGATAAATAAAATAATGTTTCAATAATTTATGCAGCCTGCACGCGAAAAAAAAAACCATTGGAAATGTGAAATGAGGACGAAGCATAAAGAACAACCAAAGTTGAGAGCTGCTTTAATCAGTTCGGTTGATAATTCTGAAATAAATTGGAAAAATCAGTCCTGCTCTCGGCTTTTGAATGATGATGGGATGGTAGGGGGGACATGGGTTCTTTGTCCCAGAAAACACTTGTTCTCATGGGTGCTGCCAAGGACACGGTCCTTAGCCCCACAGTGGATGCTGTCCCTGGCCGGATTTCTCCCGTTTTCGCCACTTCATGCACTGTGTGCATGTGGAGCCCCCAGACCTGCCTGGTGGAACGTGCTTTTCACAGAAGGACTCAGGGCCCCGCCGTGGGTGAGGTTGGCAGGCCATTGGGAGAATGGGGCTGGAAGTCTCTATTTTTTCAGTCTTCCATCTCCCAAGTAGGCCCTGTGAGATGGTCCTGAAGCCCCCATGGGAGAGACACAGAATCATTTCTTCTCTTTCCGTTTGCAAGCACTCTTACCTAGCAAGCCAACTACCTGGGTGCTGCAGGAGACTTTAGGAAAACAGAAGACTAAGACCTGGGTCCTTCCCTTAAGGACGGTGGTGGGTGCAATTTGAAGTAAGATGGGACCTCAAAAGTGGCGTTGTTCCATGCACCCCATTCTCTGCACCAGAACCTGAGGGTCCTCTGATGTCTTAATCTGGAGACCTCCTTTTCTGGCTTCCTGTTTAACTCCATCTTTTCATGTGTAGGGACACTGGCTAAGCAAACATCCTCTGGCCAAGCCAGCATCCACGGAAAAGCAGGAGCACGAGGGAGTCTACTGTGGATGGGGAGAGGGCCTCGGTGTCTACAAGGGTAGCCACAAGGGAAGTCCATCTACGTTGGAGATCCACCCTCAGATGCAGTTGGGAAGTGGTCTTTGGGGGACCCTCTGCATTTCTGGAGTTAAGGAAGAGCCAGGTGGCTCCCTTGTCAAGACGCCAGATGAGGGGAAAGATGGAAATCAAAGATGTAGCCAGAGTCACAGAGAACCCCAGAGTAGAAAATCACCTTTCCTCAATGTCCATGGGAATGGAGAAAAGACAGACAGCAATATGGCGTCTGGAAGCTCCGAGCTTCGTATTGATAGTTTAGCATCTCAGGAGCTAAATAGGACTTCCTGAGCCTGGCTCCAAGGAGCACACGGGGACAGAACCTTTCCTAAGATGAAAACTCCTTGCCCTACTGCCATATTTCAGCCCCTAGCTACTTCGTTCTGTCACCCCCTATCGTCATAGCGACCAGCATCCCATGACAAGAGAGATAAAGGAAGGTCCTCAGTGGAGTGATGCTTACCTTTGGCTGTGCTCCAAAGACCATGTGTCATATGGTATTCCCCATGGGCACTGATGAGTTTCCAGGTAGATGGATGGGCTCCTGCCAGCGTGAACTCGTGACTAACACTTGCATTTATGCCTGATCGCCCTCATGTCCAGTATGAAGAGATCAGGTAAATGCCAGGGGTTCTGAATATCCCACGCACTTAGAGATGAGGTCTTGCCAAGTTGCCCTGGATGGTTTCAAACCCACGGGCTCAGGCCATCCACTCGCCTCAGCCTCTCAAAGTTCTGGGATGCCAGGCTGAGCCACTGAGCCCCGCCTCCTGAGCACTTTGATAGGTGCAGGGCCTAGGACAGTGAGTGTATAGGGCCCCAAGGTGGAATCAGGGTAGATGTGCATGCCAACCAGGGGGAAAGGATGGGAAAAGCCTGCACAGATTTCACTGTGTGGCCCTAAGTACTTGATACAGGATGGCTCAGGATGTGAGAGGCCAGGATCTGGAGAATTCATGCAAGAGACATAGAAGGCAGGTTTTGAATTCAGATTCCCTGCCCTCTCCTCCTTCCCCAAAGCTGATACTTAATCAAATTTTAGCAAGTG
>CAUYQG010061247.1:0-12004 GCA_963574415.1 Tarsius wallacei | reverse complement strand
GCAAGCAAGACCTCATCTCTACAATAAATCAAAAAATTAGCCGGGCGTGGTAGCGCGCGCCTGTAGTTCCAGTTACTTGGAAGGCTGAGGCGGAAGGATCACCGGAGCCCAGCAGGTCGAGGCTGCGGTGGCCGGGAGCGGCCACTGCACTCCAGTCTGGGTGACGGAGTGAGACTCCAACTCAAAAAAAAAAAAAAAAGAAGAAGAAGAAGAAGAAAAAAACCTCCCAAGTGGGAGGGGACCTGAAAAAGGGTTGCCCTTTCTGTTTTTTAATACAACTTTTTATAACAACTATCCTGGCCTCTTAGAATAAAATGTGATGTATTTTATTGATTTCTAAGAAAGGAATATAAAGTCTTTACCTATAATTGTGTATTTTCAATTTTTCTTTTAATTTAATCAGCTTTTGTTTCATGTAATTTGAAGCTCTGTGCCAAATCTGTGTGTTAAGTGCATGCACATTTAACATTGTTATGTGTTCCTGGTAAATTGACCCTTTTATCATTTTGTAACATCTTTCTTTATCCCTGGTAGTTTCCTTTGTCTAAGTCTACTTTATCAGCTACTTCTGTAGCTACGGCAGCCTTTTTTAAATGAATGTTTGTATAGTATATCTTTCCCTATCCTTTTACTTTTGACCTACCTATGGCTATACCTATTCATAGTGCATTTTTTTGTGGATGGCATATACTATAGTTTTTACTTAATTCTGAGAATTTTAAAAATTTAAAAAATTTTGTAATTTGTATGTTTAGATCAGTCTTTTTGTCCTTTCTTGGTCTCTTTACTTTCTTTCTTCAACCTTCTGTGGGATTATTTGAGCCTTTTGTTTGAATATTACATTTTAGTTTTTTAACTTATTTTTGACTTTATCTCTTTGCATAATTTCTTTTTAGCTGTTGCCTCAAAAATTTCAATACACATATTTAACTTTTCGCAGTGTAGTTAGAATTAATATTTTACCACATTAAGAGGATTTTGCAATGTCTCTCTTATATAGTACCCTTTGTCCTCCCATCTTTACATTATGGCTGTTTTATGGATCATGTCTACAGACATTAAAAATCTCGTTAGATAACATTTTTGTTTTTAAGGCTCAAGTTTATTTTAAAGAACCCAGGATGAGAATATTCTATTACATTTAACCAGATGTGTACCGCTTCTGTTGAACTTCATTTATTTATCATGTATTTTTTATTAATTATTGAAACTTGTTCCAAGTTCCCCTCTGGTATAATTTTCCTTCTGTTTGGAGAACTTCCTGTAGCAATTCCTTAAAGTAGATGTGCTGACAGAAATTTTCTTTGTTTTCCTTTACTTGACAATACCTTTATTTCACTTTATTCCTCAGTGATATTTTTCCTGGATATATAATTCTGGGCTGACTATTACTTCCTTTTTGCACTTTGAAAGCATCATTTCACTTCCTTCTGGACTCCATTATTCTGATGAGAAATCTGGAGCTTTTCAAATTTTTGTTCTGCTCTATGAAATGAATCATTTGAAATTGTTGCATGAAGTGCATCATTTTTTGACTGATTTGAGGATTTTTCTTTGTTTTTTAGTTTTCAGTTGCTTGTTTATGATACATATGGCCATGACATTCTTTGATTTTTTCCTTCTTTGGGGCGTGTTGGGATTCTTTAATATACAAATTGAGAACTTTGATCAGATTTAGGACATTTCCAGGCAGTATTTCTTCAAATAATTTTTTTCTGGTTCACACTTCTCCTGTCCTCTGGAGAACGTTAGAAATTTTGTATCACTTATAGGTCTTTGAACTTCTGTCACCTTTTTCTTCATTTTTTTCCCTCTTCCTTCTGATTATTATTATTATTATTTTTTTTTGAGTTGGGGTCTCACTCTGTCGCCCAGACTGGATTGCAGTGGCCGCTCCTGGCCACCGCAGCCTCGACCTGCTGGGCTCTGGCGATCCTTTCGCCTCAGCCTTCCAAGTAGCTGGTACTACAGCTGCGCTACCACGCCCGGCTAATTTTTGATTTATTGTAGAGATGAGGTCTCGCCAGGTTGCCCAGGCGGGTCTTGAACCCGTGGGCTCAGGCAATCCACTCACCTCGGCCTCCCAAAGCGCGGGATTACAGGCTGAGCCACCGAGCCTGGCTCATTCTGATTATATAAAATACTTATCATCAAGTTCACTGACTCTTTCCTTAATCATCCCCATTCTTCTGCTGTGTACATCCAGAGAAATCTTCATTCTGGTTACTGTATTCTTTAGTTCTAAAATTTCCATTTGGTTCTTATGTATAATTTCTGTTTCTATTCTGAGTCTTTATAACTTTGTATTTGTCTCAGATTTGCTCATCCATACTTTTCAGAGCGCTAAACAAAATCTTTCTGTTATCAATATAACACCTCTGTCATCTCTAGCTTGGTGTCTGCTGACCGATTTTTCACATGTGAGTTGATTTTTATTTTTGTATTCAAAGTTATTTTCAATTGTCTCATGGACATTTTAAATATCATGAGACTCTGAGTTTTACTTAAATTATATGAAAAATGTTGTTTTATTCTAGTGAGCAATTGACTCGATTGAATTTAGACTGTGAGTTCTGACCAGCCTCCTTTGGGTTGTGGTTTCAATGTCATTTCCATTTTCAAAGTCTTTTTTCCTGCATGTGTACCTCTCAGTGGCCAGTGCAGCTTTAGCGTGAGCCCAGAGTTTCATTAACAACTTTATGGGGTTGATTTCCCAGAACCCTCCTTCTTTATCTCTTGCATACTCTGCAGTTCCTTGAGCTTCCTATTTTTTGTCCCCTAACTAGAAAACTGTGGCTTTATTTACCCTAGGCGGTAGGTTGTTGCTGCACATTTTCTATGATTGTGTCCATGTCTAGGCAAGCAACAGGAGGTGAAGAGGGAAGAAGCAGCAATTGGAGCTTGCCCCACTTTCTTGGATGACCACTCTTCTGATTGATGGAGAAACTTCCACTGACTCATTTTAGGTACCTGTGGTCCCTGCTACCGTTACTGCCATTGTCACTGACTCTTGTTACTATTGAATTATCTGAAAACTGGGATATAAGAGAACAAAGAGAAAAAAATGATGGATTTCACCTATTGCCTCCGGGATTATCCTCTTTTTTGCTTCTTAAGTTAGAACTAGAGGGTTTATTCTAAAATTCACTCTGAGCTCCAGTCCCTAATTCTAGATTTTAGAATGCTCTGCCTCTGGGTCAAAAGATATGCCAGAGGAAAAATGGGAAATTCACTACCAGTTGGTTGGATTTAGAGTTCTGGTTTTCTTTCTCAATCTGCTACTCTTTCCTTGTCAGAGTCTTCAGATACCTACTTTGTATTTTTCACACTGGTTTTATTGTTGCATTCAGTGGGAAAGACAGAGTGGCATGTGCTTACTCCATCTTACCTCAAACCAGACCATTCTTTTCATGTTTGCAGCCCTCCTTGCACATGTGGAAGTGTTGTGTTGGCTGCACTGAAGCACAGATGAGTGTTACTGCCACACTGGTCATTGAGGTTTATGAAGAAATGTAGGCAGCATTGGAACTCTGTGAGCTGAAGGCACACTATTCGCACTGGCTGGACTTCAAGCACAGAGAAGAGTGTACAGACTTTCCCCAGAGCTAAACACCTTTCATCTTTTTCTCCTCTGTCACCATCCATGCCTCATTCACTGTGTGGGGATGTTTTCAAACACAAATTTAAATACACATCTATGCTCACACCCTGCTGACCCATGCATACTTATGAACAAGTAAGCAAAACATATAGCTTATCTATTGCTTCACCTTTTTGTGCCTAGATTTTTACAGTTTCTTATTGAGATATAATTCACATACTATAAAATTTGGCCTTTGATAGTATATAATTCAGTGGGTTTTAGTATACAAGGGGAGCCCTCCAAAAACTAGAATGATCTTTTGGAGGGTGGGTCCCTTGTAGTACAGCTTCCCCCACTAGTTAAGTGTTCTAGAAACCCATCGGCATCAATTTCACAGTTGGCATTGTTGTGAGAAGCAGTGTTCAGCTTCAGTGAATTTTGGGGGGGAATTTTAAAAAAATGTGTCTTCTCATTTTGTGATGGGTGATTTATGAGCTCAGCTGACCACACTTCTGAGTGTTCAGCAGTTTTTGACCCCAAATGGCATGACCCCCAATCCCCATCCTCTCTGGGTGAAAAATGTCTTCAAAGGGAAGTGTTTTGCTGATGTGGAAGAGGTGATACAAAAAACAGCAGAAGCACTAAAAGTCATCAAAATCAACAAGTTCAAAAATTGTTTTGAGCAGTGAAAAAAGTGTCTCGATAGGTATGTCCCATTAAACAAAGAATACTTTGAAGGTGACTAAAGTTTAAACATGCAAAAATAAATACAGCAATGTTTTATAAATGAATTGCAGTGTTCGGGGGTCCCGCCTCATATTTACTTGGTATATCTGTGCAGGGCTAGAGCGCTGAGGTCAGTTGCCTCCAGTTGTGTCTGTTTATTCTTGTGTCTCCACAAATATTAGCATCTCCTATTTATTTATTTATTTATTTATTTATTTATTTTGAGTTGGAGTCTCACTCCATTGCCCAGACTGGAGTGCAGTGGCTGCTCCTGGCCACCACAGCCTCGACCTGCTGGGCTCTGGCGATCCTTCCGCCTCAGCCTTCCAAGTAGCTGGAACTACAGGCACGTGCTACCAGGCCCGGCTAATTTTTCTTGATTTATGGTAGAGATGAGGTCTCGCCAAGTTACCCAGGTGGGTCTCGAACCCACGGGTTCAGGCAATCCACTCACCTCAGCCTCCCAAAGTGCTGGGATTACAGGCTGAGCCACCGAGCCCGGCTAGCATCTCCTATTTATAATTTAAAGTGTAAAAGGCTGTGTCATTCCAAATCTCCTTCAAAGTGCCTTCCAGTTTTGCTTCTCTGTGTCTCAGTAGAGTTAGAGGCAGAGTCTTCACAGGCCTGGGTTTTCTGCCTCCTGGTTGATTTCTCTTTCTGCTCTGTTTTCACAACATTGTGTGTGGTGCCAGGGTGTGTATGAGGATGCAAAAGAGTAATGACCTGCTCACACCCTGCTGACGCATGCACACTGATGAACAAGTAGGCAAAACCTAGTGAAGCTGTAGGTTCCCAAGCTTCTGGGATCTACCCATCCCACTTCTGAGTCTACACTGATAGAATTTCTATTGCACACATGTAAGGAGACACACACATGAATGCACACTATAACATGATCTATGAGAAGCAGTGTCCCTTAGTGAGCAGACAGCTCTCTTTAGACACTGGAAGGCTGTGCTGCAAGGAAGAAGAAATGAACTGGCACAGGTATCACAACGGGTTTATTTGAGAAGCATCAAGCAGGTGAGAAAAGCAAATTACTATATGACATACATTATGCCAGTCAAAGACAGTAGAGGAGGAAAATAATACTGTATATTTTTTATGGAGAACTGCAAAGGCTTCAAAGAAGGGGGAAGACTCATGTAAAGCATGCAAAGGAATTTTGGGCTGGTGGTCATTTCTGGGGAATGTATGAGAGGAATGGGTCAGGCAGGGCACCCAGGGATATGTGTATACCACATGTTTCACTGAAACAATGACATCTAGGTCAAACATGGCAGAAGGCTACACAATTTGCAGGCTGGGTTCTGGGCACACTGTTACTTATTGCAGTACTCTTTTCCTCTTTATTGTTATTTTTAACTATTTTGGAAAGATTGCAACATAAACATACACACACACACACAAATGAAGGGCTCCCCGTCAAGCACTTAGTGCTGGTCCTAGCACATGAAGCTTCCACTAAACTTGTACTGTTCGCTTTATCTCCCTGGACTTCCTAGAGGTTTAGGATTTTGGATTCAGGAACACTGCAGGGCAAGGTGAGGAGTCTAAGGTTGTATACAAAGTCACAGGTGGAACTGATGTGACCCCCATCTGTCTGAAGCCAGAGTGGGTCCTTCAGTATCACCCTGGCCTGTGGGATACTCCTGTGGTCAAGGAACCAAGTTGTGGGCTATGCCATTCGTCATTACCAGCTCTCCAGGATCATCTGATGCTCTAACTAGGCTTGGTGGGTTAACAGCAGAAGGCATCCTCCGATGAATGGATCTCTGTTTTCTCTAAAGAGCAGCAGGGCATTGGCTTCTAGCAATGTGCAGTGTGATCATAGTCCTTCTTCTAAAGGTGTCAAGCTCACTCCTGCCCTGAGGTCACACCGAACAGAGGAAACAGCCAAACCCTTCTGGAGAAACCTGCCAGCTTGGAGAATCAGTCCATGGCCTGGTTGGCACTTGGTCCAGACTGGTCTGGTCAAAGCATCCTGCAAAAGCTCGTGCGCCTTGAGATGTACCCCCACTGTCCTCCATGGCCTCAGACCTCTGTGTTCTTCTCTGAGTTGGGGTCTGCAGACCCTGATTCAAGTCCAGGTTCACTACTGACTGGTATGTGGCTTTGGGCAAGGCGTTTTCTCTTGAAATGTTCCTGCTTTCCTTTTCTGTATAACAAAAGGATGCAGTCAATAGACTCTGGCATCTCCCCCACCTACCAGTATTTTTATGGGGAGAAATGACAAAAAAGAGAAAGGTTATTAGCAAACAGGAGAGACAGAGGAAGTTGAAAGGTAGAATGCCTGTGAGTGTTGTAATGTGTGTGTATTGTGATATGTGTACTGTGCATGTTGTGTGTGTTGGGTGTGACATGTGTATTGTATGTGTAGTATGTGTGGTTGTAAGTTGTGTGTGGTGTAGTGGTGTGTGATGTGGAGTGTGTGGAATGTATGTTGTGAGCTGTGTAGGGTGTGTGTGGTGTATGTGTGTGCTGTTTTGTGTGTGTTGTATCCATGTGTGAGCTGTGCAAGGTGTATGTGTGGGGGATGTGTTGTGTGTTTTGGTGGATGTTGTGTTGTATATGTTGTGTGAGGTATGCATATGTGGTGTGTGGTATACGCTGAGAGTGTGGTGTATGTTGTATTGTATGTTGTGCTGTTTGTTGTGTTATGAATGTTGTGAACTGTGTGAAGTGGATGTGTAGTGTGGTATTGTGTGTATTGCCTCTGCAGTAGATGTATGCTCAGAAGATGGCTGTCCAGGCAATGGGATATCTGTTCCACACCAGAAAGTGCTTCCCCTCTTGGGCCACAACAAGGGTGCAAAAGAGACTCAGTTATTAAAATGTCTCTTTGTGCCAGGTGATTAACTGCTGCCTTAAGCTGTCATCGCTCACTGCACAGCCTTTCACAATAGTGTAAATGCAACACAGGGATGCCCTTTTGCAATTCCCAAAGCTCCTGATCGGATGTACTCCTCCAAGCCTTGAGTGGTCCCATGAGGGAGTCATTGCTAAGGGTTCCACTAGGTGGTAGGGCAGGAGTATTTGGGTTATTAGTATTTGTAAGACTCAAACACAACAGCAAGTACCTTCTGAATCCCAAACCTGATTATTGGCTTTGAGACAACTGGAAGTGTTTCATTAGTTCACAAAGCCTTGGTGAAAGTTGAAGATGCAAAAGTCTGAGGGTGGTGAGGCAGGGGAGTTCACTAAAAACAAATCCAAGAGTTCCTGAAAATCCAGAGTACCAGCACACAACTCAGGGTTGATCCAGGTTGCCCCATCCTACAAAAGTCTTTGCTGTAGGTTTAAGTGAAGGAATGCTACCCTGAACCATTTGAAAAATACAGCTCCCCTTGCAAAACTTTGCTGCCCATCCAATGTCCGTGGAATAAAGGGATGCATGATAAGAGGTGAGAGTAAGCCCAATCAGAGTAGAGACAAATGTCAACATATGAGGAAAGCCTGAAAAGAGCCTAGGTTAACCGTCACCCAGCCTACCACGGTTGATGTGATCTAGTCATTTGCAGTCTTAAAGGAAAATTTGAACAATTCACCTGGAAGACAGAAATGTGCCTAAGTGGATCATTTTCAACACAAGTGTGGTTTTATCCTGGAAGAAGGAGGCGATGTCTTATTCATCATTGGTCACTGAGCTGCCAGTCTGTGTATCACCTAGGCTGGCTCCATCAACGCAGATGGGCTTATTTCTTTGGGTGGAGGTATTACTCAATTCTCAATTAAAAGGAGAAAAACATGAGTAAATTATGCTGATGTTTGTTTTATCTGTATGAAACACTGGGTGGTGGGGGGGATTAAAATGTGTTTAAATAGAGAAAGAGAAACATCCGGAAAAGTCGGCAGGGCAGATCAGATGCTGCCCCATACCGGGAGGAAAGAAAACAGAATACTGAGCTGCTGTCTTAGTATTCTGAGACTGACCCAGGTACTTGATGTACCAAGGCTTTACATAGCAATTACAGCCTGACATATGGTGAGGTGACAGGGAGGAGATGGATTTTCAGATCCACTGTGCCTTAGGGGGCTGGAAATCAGGAAACTGATCTTTCTTTTCCCAAACCTGCACTGGTTCTCAGATGTAACAAGCACAAGGTGTGAGGTTCTCATCAGATGCCCTGAGGAGGTGAGTGCCCAGGCTTCTCCTGCATACCACACTTTCCAGAACCGGAGACCCTCACTTCTTCACCTTTTAACAAAGGATGTGTCAGAAAGCAAAGAAAATTTAAGCTCTACCCAAAGTAAAGAGACGACATCAAGAAGGTCAGGGAAGCAAGTAGTGGTGAGATTAACTTAGAGTATTTGCTAATGGGGTTAAAAGAGTGATCTGGAAAGATAGAATATGGGAATTGGAGAGTGGGATCCATGGTGTGGAGATGCTGGCAGGGGTCTGCTGGAGAAATTGCTCCCAACAGGGGTGGAAGTGACTGGCAGAGGTGGTGCTGGACAAGGTCCCTGGAGGAAGGGGGTCAAGAGTCAGACAGGCCAGGCTGTTAGAGTGATATTGAAATCTCCAAGAATTAAGGGAGTCGTAGTTGTAGAGAAAGTGACAGAGGCACAAGAGGTAGACTCACCTGAGCGTGAAGGGGAGTAGCCCTGGGGGAGGGCAGAACAGTGATGAGAAGGAGTCATGGGTGAGAGACTTTTATTAACAGAAGCATCACAGCTGGAGACAAGACAGGTGGGAGACAAGGAGTGCATGTGCTCAAAGCCAGGTCCAAAGGTGCAGGTGTGATGGGAGAAAAAAGTCACGTTGGAGAGGGAGCTGTGCCATGAGGGGAGAGCAGGGTTTCCTTCAGAGTGGGTGTCAGAAACTGCTGCTCATCCAACTTATTTTATCTTTTTTGTAAATAAATGTTTATTGAAACACAGTCACTCCCATTTATTTACAGATTGTCCATGGGTACTTTTGCTTGACATAGGCAGAGTTGAGTAGCAGCTACAGACATGTGGTCTGCAGGCCTAATTGCTTAGCATTTAGTGCTTTGGGAAAAAGTTTGCCATCTTTTGCCTTAAAGCAAGTAGATGAAGGAAACATTGGGAAAAAGACCGAGTTTCTAGTGGGTTTTGCTGTTTGTGGGATCATTTAGTTTACTTAGTGTTATGGTTTGAGAGGGTTTCTGTGATAAATAAGATGATTGTATTGTACTGCTTTTTCTTTTTTTTGAAAGCAGAATTTATTGAGAGGACAGAAAAGCTCCCACAGTGAGAGGGGACCAGAGGGGGTTCCCCTACTGTATTTTTTTAATTTTAATTTTTTATTTTTTAAAGTGAACAATTCAGTGGCATTTATTATGTTCACAAGGTTGTCCCTCCACCCCTTTTTAATATCTCTGAAATGGCAATGCATCTTCCAAACTGTATGTTTTTAATCAAAAAGTCCATATGATCATATGTAAAATTTCACTTGCAGAAGTGAGAATTAATGAAAAGGAATTAAAATTTAACCTAATTTTATTTGCATATATCTCATATAAATATAATTGTATCTATACCACTCTCTTCACTTTCCATTCCACCTGATAAATGACCCAAGTCAATGAACACCTGAACTTTTAAATTTATTTTTAATTATTTATTTTAATTATTTAGCATATATTTTTATTGGCTTACAAGAAATGGGCATAAAGTAAATGGTTAAAAACAAATGGATTGACATAGAGAGGTGGAATTGAAGCTTAATACAGTCAGAACCCTGGTTTGGAGTTTTTTCTTCTTTCTCTACCTGAAACTCTCTTTCTTACTCTGGACAAATCACCTTCCCTTGCTGGATCTCAACATCCCCAGTCTTCAAGGGCATCCTAGATTGAGTGATGTTGGATGTCCCTTCTCCCAGACACATCATGGGGTAGTCCCAGCACTCCACTCTTTGGTGGTCAGAGTTCAGGTTCCTCATCTATGTGGGTGTCCAGCAGGAGACATTTTTGATGACATGCTATTTCTGTTACATCACTGAATTCCTGTAGTTCAACACCCAAAGTGAATTTTTTCCCCTTTGTTTCATAACCTGCAGCAACAGTCAAGACATATCTAAAAAATATGCAACAAGTGAGTCTCTTGGAAAACATCTGCAAGAATTGCCTCCCATCTACAGGGTGCTTGGGTGGTCACTTTCAATCTTTTGTACTTTTAGGGTCTGTTTTACTTCACTCAATATTTTGTATTTGAGATTTATCCATATTCCTAACATATGGAAATGTGCCAATCTCAACAGTAATCCACAAAATAAAAAAGTTAGAACCATAATAAGATGCCACAACATGTTGTTGGGAATGACAAAACTTACGTCTGACAGAATGCATTCTTTACAAGGATGGATGTTGCATTGTTGATGTATATGTAAATTAATTAACCACTACCTTGGAAAACAGTTTGACATTATCCATTAGAACTGAAAATATGCATCCTATCCCTTAGTGTGTACTCTACAGACACACATACTTATGCCACCAGAAAAGAAGAATTTTTATAGCAAGCATTATTTATAATAGCAACAGCCTGAAAACAACCAAAATGTTTATGAACGGTTAGATGAAAAGTCAATGATGTATTCACACAGTGGAACACTACACGGCAATTTAAATGAACTATAGTTACATTTATTTTATTGGATACTTTTATTTCTTCTTTTGCGTAAGACTTTTGAAATTTTTTCTGTTGAGCAGTCTGTCTTTTCTTTATTATTTATTTATAGGAGCTTTTTTCATAAATAGTAGACACCAGTCTTTTGTTGGTTACATGTGTTTATTACCAAAACACCAAGGGTTTCAGTTGGGGTCCTGTTTTTTGCTGCACAGAAAGCCAACAGTTGAGACAATGAGGATTGCCAGGTAGGAAGGCTTTTTATTTGGGTGATATCATCAAGGAGAATGGGAGATTCCATCTCAAATCTGTATCCCTGTTCCACTGAAGTCAGGAGTTTATATAGTAAGGCAGGAATGTAGAAAACAGGAATTGAGGAGGGGTAAGGAAGAGGAGTCGGTAAACAGGAATTAGCCCGCTGTCTGGAATCTTCTGGATGCTGTGATCTGGTGAATTTCAGTTCCTTGATACTATAGGCCTGAGGGTCAGCTTCCTGAGAAAGGAACTCAGATAAGACAACTATAAGTTTCAGGCTTTAAGACTGGGAGGTTTAATTTCCAAGTTCTATTAGTTCTATGGGGGAGTTGGGTTGGTTTAATATTCACATACTTTCTCATACTCTACCTTGCAATTTTGCTTTCTTATTGCTGTAACTACTTTTCAGTTACTGAAGTATATAAATCTTTTCTGTTTTATTAACATTTTCCATATGTTCTGTTTAAGAAAACTTCCCAACTCCAAAATCATAAACGTGTCCTCCCATATTATCATCTAAATGCTTTTTAGTATTGCCTTTCATAGTTAGGTCTACGGTCCTGCTGGGATTGGTTTCTCTCTATGATTCACATAAATTGTTTTTTTTTTTTTTTTTTTAGAGTTGGAATATCACGCTGTCGCCCCGACTGGAGTGCAGTGGCCGCACCCCGCCACCGCCGCCTCGACCTGCTGGGCTCCGGCGATACATCCGCCTCAGCCTTCCGCGTAGCCGGAATTACAGGCGCGTGCTACCACGCCCGGCTGATTTTTTGATTTATTGTAGAGATGAGGTTTTGCCTGCCCAGATGGGTCTCGAACCCGCAGGCTCAGGCAGTCCACTCACCTCAG
>CAUYQG010061242.1:0-17300 GCA_963574415.1 Tarsius wallacei | reverse complement strand
ACTAGGAAATGCATACTGAGGAGCAGATTTACTTGCATTTTAATTTGACTAAGTTGATTGCGTTCTAGATGCCTTTGAGAGATCCAAATGAAAAATCGACCTCCCATATGACCCCTCAATCCCCCTACTGGGAATATATCTAGAGGAACTCAAATCATCCTATGAAAAAGATACTTGCACATGTATGTTTATTGCAGCATTGTTCACAATAGCAAAAATATGGAACCAGATATGTTGCCCACTGAAAGAAGACTGGATTTAAAAAATGTGGTACATATACATGATGGAATATTATGCAGCCATAAGGAAGGACAAAATTATGAACTTCACAGCAACTGGGATGGCCTTAGAGTCTACAATACTGAGTGATCTATCACAGAGCCAAAGAACTGCATATCGCATGTTCTCACTCATAAGCAGATCTTGAACAATTATCATAATAATATGAGAAAAGGATTGGCAGTAGTAGGAAACTGTCAGGGGTAGGAGGGGTGAGCTGGGGAGGGTGGAGGGGTGGGATTGGCAGTAGTGGGAATCTGCTGGGGGAGGGAGAGGCACACCTCATCAACAAGGGTACCTGCATAATGAACATTTGTATACCGAACCCTGAATTGTACTCCACATCTTTCAAATAAAAAATTTTAAAAAGAAAATGCCAAGTACGCTTTGGGATATAAAAGTCTTATGCTCAGCAAGTCCTGGTTAGAAACATCAATCTGATATTCATCGGGCTATATAGTTGGTTACTGAAGTCATAGGTATGGGTGAGATAACCCGGAGAAAGAAAGTACTAGAATCAGAAGAGGAGGAATCCTTGACTAAAGCTTTCAAAAATTGCAAATATTTAAAGATCAATTAAAATTAGCAAAAGAGACACAGCAACAAAGAAGTGAGGGAAAAATCTAGAGAAAACCAAGAAACAAAGAAAAGGAGTTGCCTCGAGAGAGTGGTCAGTAGTGAAGAAAGCTTTTGAAAAGTCAGGCTCATAAAGGATTGAACATTATCAGGCATGCAGCTTGTGAGTGGAGTTACCGGGTGCATAAACCAGGCTGTGGTGGGTACGTATGAGGAAATATATTTGGCATAGACAACTCTTTGCTAGGCAAGAAAAAAGATAGAACAACAGCTGAAGGAGGAGTTACAAAGTAATTTTTTAATGGGATAGACTTAAATATGTCTCGGTAGTGATAGAAATGATATGCAAAAGAGAAAGAAACCTAAAAGAAAAGAGAAGGGATAATTGTGAGAAGGCCTACCACAACTTTGGCTGAGTTACTTAATGTTTCAGCCCTGTTTTCACAGCTATAAAATGGGAAAAGTAATACCTACCTCATAAGATTATTCTAGTAATTAAATAATATGAGGTCTGTAGAATGCTCAGTAAAATTTCTGGCACACAGAATGTGTTTAATAAATTGGTGCTTAACATGAATCTAGCCGCTAACATACATACTAGTCTTATACATATAGATTCTCAGCAAGTACTTGTTAAATCTTGAATTAATATGATTCTTACAATATGATTATTAACATAATTTTTGATTATTGGGTATAGAAAAGAGTCACATATATTACTGTATTTGGGGTCATGGACACACCTTGGATATTCACTGATGAGGATGATAATGATGATATATGGTCATTATCTGGTAATGTTGATGTCTTGGCATTTGTATTCACAGGGTACTATTTTCCTGCCTGGAAATAAAGTTGTTGAACATTCCTGCAATGAAGAGAACCCAGGGAAATACCTTTTTGAAGTAATTCCAGGTAAGATTATTTTTCTGATGTGATTAAATTATTATTATTCTGTGTTGGTAAAGATGAAGACGGTCAAACTGATTTTATTATTTTTGAGTTATGACTGAAAACATTAATTTGAAGAGGCAGGTATCAAGTTTGGTTTGTATTTATACAGATAATGATTTAAGGTTCATACAGTGGCACAAATGAATGTGCTTGCATACACACACACACACACACACACACACACACACACCCCCTCATGACCACATGATGACTATTAGTTTTTCATTTGTCCACAAGATATCAGAGTTGACCAGAAGTCATGACATAGCACTTGTGTGGGTCTACTGGAAACAAATTTGATTTCACAGTACTCTTGTGATAAGAAATTTGACAAGGTGTTGGTTACAGGTAGAATGCTTTGCCCAGCTGATTCATTGACATATTTCTTCAAAAAACGGATCATAAGGGAGCCTTTGCTATAAAAACAAAACAAAAAAAGCCTCTTTAAATGACTGGCCAAGTATTACAGCTCTATACCTCAACTTTGCTCCCAACCAACTACTTCCACATGTTTGGCATGTTGAGTTGAGGATGGCTTTGCCAAGTCATCAAATCCTGCAACTTAACTTCTGCAACATCTGTTCATTTTTCTCAGTCATCTGCACTTCTCCTCTTTGTGTACCTGATCTCCACTTAAATTTTTGAGTAACCCAGCAATAATTTCTCCAAGGCCATCATCTACCTCTTTGATCAGGTCTTCAGCCTTTCATAAGTTCTTCAGCCCCGATGTAAGAAAAAGGGAAATAAGGATGTGGTTTTTACATCATTGGCTCTGGCTGACCCAGTTTATGTAATATTAAAATTAATCACAGTCTAGGGTGTGTATTAATTGATTTGAGTATAAAATATACTTCTTATCAATAATGCTGGCACACAGGTAGTCAATAAAATGTTTCCCCAGATTTATAAATCCTGGGAATCTAAAATAGGAAAGCATATTTTTTGCCCTCAATGAAAACAGCTGTAGCACTGAGTTCATCTGGCTCAGATGGAATCCATGACTAAATGCTAATTAATGCAGCTGAAGTGCAGAAAGGTTAGTCAGATGCATTGTGTTATTTGTTTCCCTCCAGGGAGAACATATTGTAAGAAACCTGAATCTTATTTGCCCTATTAAAATCCTTTATTCGTACATCTTGGTGGAATACTCTGTATAGAACCAGATTCCAGATGTTGCAAAGTCTTTGAAGTGTCGATAGAGGAAATTTCTTTTCCTATATATTCTCAAACATTAGTGCATGTTGTTTTTTAATCAGTATGGTGTTAAATGATGGCTGTGACTCTTTATCTTCAATAATATTAGTGTTCTCCTTTTCCATTCAGTTTGCTAGGTGCTAAGAGATTTCATCTTTGGTGAAGAAGTTCTGATGTAATATGATGTTATAGTGGATATTCTCAATACTGTTTTAGAGGGAGTTGTATTTTCAAGACCAGAAAGTCATGGATAAAAGCTTTCCTCCAACATTGTTATTCTAGGGCATATGTTTCATATGCAGTACACATGACATAATGACTTTTGATGAGCAAAGGTTAAGTTTAGGACTGTGTGATATGATTCTGACGGCTATTTTTTTTTTTAAGATTTTTAAAGAGAATTCAGACTTGCTTCTGTAATTATGGAGGTAAACATTATGCACATAGATCATTTAAAAGTATTTAAAATATTTTCTAAATTATTAATACAATATATAATGGCTTCTAAATTAGGTTTTATAGTCAGAGTAACTTTATAGAGTGTTGAGAGAATTGTGCTAAATGCTTTTTTGAAGAGATAGCTGGAAACACACATAGCTACATTGAGAATTCAGTGGCTGTGTCATTAATCTTGGTCACTGGGGCTTTACTGGTGTGTCCCCCAGCATCAGGGTGGCATTTCCAGGCAAATGCTTCTGTACTTGTATGATAATGTGGGGATCTTGTATCCCATGACTTCAACCAGTGTTTGCAAATTCAGGGTTATTTAAGAATAGCATGACAATGGATTTGTCTTTGCAAATGGGAATGACAAGATAATATTTTCAAATTTTTCCAACTGTGTAACATGGAATGTGGGAAGTTACAACAGAATGTTTTCATTTGCCAGAATGCATAGAAGACGGCAAGGGTTGCAGAATGTGGTTGTACTTTGTACAGAACCCACTGCAGTTGCAGGCCCACCTGGCAACAGATACTCCTAACCCATATTTATTCTACATTGTCCTTCTCTGTAGAATTTGCTCAGTTGCCACTACTGCAAGCCTACCGTAAAAATGATGCTTACACACCCAATATGTCTCTATCTTTATGGACATGTAACTCAGACCTAACTACACAAAGCATATCAGTGAATAGGAGAGAATTAAAGCTTTTAATCTCATCTGCCCATAATGATTTTCAACAAAGCTGACAAAAGCCTCCAGCATGTCCTTTGCCATATATTCCAGTACCCTATGTAGACATACACATTTGTGAATTTAAGTGTACAGCTGATTCATTTACTCATGCCTTTATAATTTATCCATAAATGTCCAGATAAACAGCTAGGAATTTTTTGTTTTATTTTTGCTTTTGCTTAGGGTGAAATAATCTATGAAACTAAGGAATAATCATGTGAATAATTTAAAGAATTTTGTTCAACAGAATTGAGGGTCTCAGAATTGAGGGAATTTTTATATCACTTATTGGCATCTATTTGTTCACATATTATATTTCTATGCAGGTTTAGAGCTTTTTCAAAAACCTGTATTAAAAACTGTCATATTTTAGGGTTAATTTCTTATAGGTTTATTATCCCATGAAATGAATTCTCTTCCAGAATAATGCCATGATTTATAATATTTCACTCTGATTTTTTTTTTCAATTTCTCTACTTGTTATTCAAAAAGCCAAATTGGCAAATTTGAAGGCTTCTCTGTCAGACATGCCAGATTTTCAACTGGAGTGAACTTTTATGGCCAAGAGCTAAGCTTTGAGAAATGTGGTTGAGAAAGGAATGCTGGCAAGTCTTTCATGTATAGTCCTTGAAGAAAGAAAATGCAGTTGTTCTCTTTGCTTCCCAAAATGTGTTCTGGATGAGTTTTACTTGTGATTTAAAAGTAGCAATAAATAGAAATTAATGAAATAATGATGCCTTAACTTTCTTAGGATACTAGTCTCTTGGAGAAAGAAATAGCATTTACTCAAAGACAAAGACAGGCAAAAAGAGACAGAGGACTCTACATAACTCCATATATTTAGGAACCACATCTTTGTAACTCACTGCTGTATTCCTAACACCTAGCGCAGTATAACATGTAGTTCTAAACAAATATTTATTGAAGGTGGGACCCCTAAAAAAATGGAAGTATTTTTTAGAGGGCGGGACCTGTGTAGTACAGGCTTCCCTCCACTAGGTAAGTGTTGGAAACTATTGGCATCAATGTACCAGCTAGCATTTTTGTGAGAGGCTGCTTTTGACTACAATGAATTTTTTTTGGAGATTATTTCTATGCGTTTGTCCATTTCATGATGAATGATTTAAGAGTGCACCTGCCTACACTTCACTAAGTGTTTTTGACCAAAAGCAGCATGACCCCCATGCCACACCCCCCCTTTTCACCTGATCTCACCTTGAGAGAATTTTTCTTGTTTCCTCAGATGAAAAAAATTCTCTAAGAGAGAAACATTGTGCCGATGTGGGAGAGGTGAAGCAAAAAACGGCAGACACTCTCAAAGACATCAAAATGGATAAGTTCAAAAACTGTTTTGAGCAGTAGAAAAAGCATCTCGATAGGTGTATTGCGTTCAAAGGACGGAGAGTCCTTTGAAGATGACTGAAGTTTAAACACGTAGAAATAAATACAGTTTTTTATAAATAAATTCCAGGTTTTTGGGCCCTCCCTCATATATATATACCAGGCTTATGAAGGAATCTCAGTCCTATGAAACTGCCTCCCTCCACCCCCAGTTTTGCTCTGTTGAACGCCTATTTCCTGTTGTGTGGGACCTTTCCTTCCCCAGTGCAGCAAAGACCTCTTTGCAGCTCTAGTGGCTAAAGTGCAGGGAAACTCATATGCTTCCTTTTCGTGCTTCTCTGTGTTCTTCTCTAGTGATGAGACCAAGAGACAGAGGAAAAAAGGAGGAATCTTCCCACACACATGCTGTTGCTGGGAAGTAGCCTTTTCATGCTGACTGGTCATTATATACACTCCTCTCCAAAGGCTGACTCTTTCATGGGTACATCTGTGGATTTTCCAGTGTCTCTGGAATGAGAAATCCACTTCACATGGTAGGATTCTCCCAGTTTAAGGATGGTTCTGCTGGATGAAATAAAACAAAAGGGCTCACAGGCCAGCTGCTTTCTTTGTGCTTATTCAGCTACCGGGAAACTCACATACCCTGGCCTGCCGCATAAGGGAAATGCAGGCTGTGACACTGTGGCTGTCTCTTTGGCTTGCCCCTTTGTCCATGAGTCATCAGCCTCAGCACCCAGCAAGGTCAGTGGCTGCCATGCTTCAGACACCATCACCAGTCCCTAAATTACAGAAGGGGCGGGTGACTGTTCTAGCACCCATCAAAATTTACCAGCAACGTCCGTGTGCTTTCCTGACTTGATCTTGATGGCTGGAAGAAATCCTAGTCCTATGTCTCAAAAAATAGTGTTACCTTGAAAGCTGCTTTCTCTAAGCAGCGATTCCTCTCTTCCTGTCTTCTCCTTATAGTAGTCAGGGCAGTTTGAGTTTCCTCTCTGAAATGTTTTCTCTCAGTAAGTTCTGCAGGGAAGTGACTAGGCATAATTTCCATGAGTCTTTTCAACCTAGAATGTAGGTTTTTTTGCCCTTTCAGAGGCTGCTTAGCAGCAATTCCAGATCATGAGAAGGAAACTTTTTGTTACTATCTATCTATAATCTTAGACTGGACTCCCAGGAAGCACACTCTGGTGGAGAGTTATTACAGAAGAACTGAATATCAGGGAATGCTCTTTGGAGACATCTTATCTGTGAGGAAGGCAGGATGAGGCAAGAGAAGCTGCCTACAACACCATAGCAACTGAGGTCTTAGTTGATCCAATGGGATGCTCTAAGGTTGGGGTGCCCATCAAAGTTGCTTTAAATCACAGGTTGGGCCTTTGTTTCTTGGTGTCTGCTAGCCACTGATTGGGAGCAGGGGAGATAAATTCAGTTGAAGCAGTTCTCTGCTTTGGTGGAGAACAATTCCCACGAGGATCTCTATGGGCCTTCAGCAATCAATATACTCATCTCTGGGTATAGACAGAGTAACATAGTGTCAATTATAGTATCTATGGCTGTGTTGGTATCTAAATTTCTGTACGCCAGGCAATGTTTCAGGCTCTTTGCATGTATCACTTTATGTAATCCTTGCTACAACTATATAAAGCAAGAGATAAAATTACCCCCATTCTACAGATAACGTAGAGAAGTACGTTATCACAGGCACAGAGAAGTAATGTGATCAAGGTTAAAAAGCTAACACAAAGTAGTGACTATATATTTAATTATGTGTGTTGGAGGTGTGTTTGTGTGTGTGTGTGTGATGCATATAACAATTATACATCACTGATTTACAAATAAAGTTTCAGGAGGTCAAAATAAAATTATATATATATATAAATTATGTATATATAATTATATGTACACATTATATATATAGACTTAAAAATGAATTAGTAGAATATTAAAGCCTGGAAACTATTTTCTGTAAATGAACATGCTAAGGTTTTTTTTTGTTTGTTTTTTGTTTTCTTTTTGTTTGTTTGTTTGCTTTTGAGTCAGGGCCTCACTCTGTTGCCCAGTCTGAAGTACCTTGGCCAAAATCACAGCTCACCACTGCATCCAACTCCTGGGCTCAAGTGATCCTCCTGTGTCAGCCTTTTGAGTAGTTGGAACTATAGGCACATGCCACCACCCCTGGCTAATTTTTTTTTTTTTTTTTTTTTTTACTTTTTGTAGAGACAGAGTGTTGCTATGTTGCCCAGCTGAACTTGAACTCCTGGGCTTAATTGATCCTCCCACCTCAGCCTCCCAAAGCCATGAGTCATTGTGGTAGACCAGGCTTGCTTGCTTTTTTTTTTTTTTTTTAACTGAAATGGATACATTTTTTAAGGATGGGGGCTTTGCCACATGAAGTAAGAATGGGCATTTTTATTTATTTGCAACTATTTATAATAATATATACAATTCAGGTAGGCACTGAATAAAGATGCTTACTTACAATTCTTTTAAATGCATGCCCTAAGGCAGGTCTGCCCAGCTCACAGCCTGTGGGCTACATGCAGCCCAGGACAGCTAGTAATGCAGCCCTACAAAATCTTTTGTGTTTTTTAACATTTTGTTTTCCATGACTTTGTGCATTCCATTTTTTAAGTTCACAATCATGCCTTGTTCATGAACATTGCTTTTTGGCAGCACATACATTTGTGGGCAGCTGTTTTAAATTATGAGGCACACAAAGAGCAAAATTTGAACAAACATTTCCAACAAGCACCTTGAGAACCCATTAGGAATTTTGATCACTTCCATCAAACCAGGTATTGATAGATTAGTTTGACAAAAACAAGGTCAAATTTCCCACTAGTTTTATATTGCTCTCACTTTTCTAAACTTTATGATAAAAATATGAAAAGTAAAAGAAGTCTTATTATGTATCTACACTCGCTATGTTATATAATTTATATGCAGCCCAAAATCATTCCTCTTTACTCGATGCCGCCCAGGGAAGCGAAAAGGCTACTTGATGAGGCCCAGGGAAGCCAAAAGGTTGGGCATCCCTGCTCTAGGGCAACAATGATACCATCATGAAAAACTAGGGAGAAAAATACACTTGCCAGCAGCAGTCTTCCCTATATGTGAGTAACTGTAGCAAAGAAGGATTCTGTATCTGGAAGATTTTTCTCACACAAAACAATTATACTCTGGGGTCCAGTTCTCTTCATTACAGAACACACATTGCTAAAATTGTTCACGTACTTTCTCCACACACTGCCAAAGCTACCACTCATTGCCTAGCCCCAACCAATATACCTGATTTAATCATATGCTGGGAATCAGTCCTTAAACCAAACAGATAACCATTATGGGTTTCTAGGGCAATTAATATTCCAGACCCTCAAAGACCCATCTAGCCCAGTGCCCAAAATCAATAATAACTAAAACTAGGAGGTTTTCTTATTCTTTTCTTTCCCTGAGGGAGAGGTGGACATAGAAGAAAAGGATATGAGGAATAGAGAGATAGCTATGAAAACAGAATAAGAGAAATCTTGAAGAGTAATTCAAAAGAGTTTTTAACTGCCTGGAAATAAAATTAAGCCTTTCAAAAAAAGACAAGGTGTTATTTTTCCTGCCTTTAAGAATGACCATGTTCATTATCTTTAATACCCTCAAACAATTACATATCACTTCTATAAGTTTCAATTAAAATTTTTTTTATTATAATTATCTTCCAGAAGGATTTCTTAGGAACTAAGTGAAAAGTGAGAAGACATGGATGCTTAAAGAATATAATAAATGCATTATGGATCCTTTTGCCAGAAAAATGCATATACATACCAAAATTGCACACTTTTTTTTTTTTTACTTTATTATAAAGATGTGGGATACAAGTCAGGATTAGGTACATAAGTAATGTGTGTGCAGATGAAGTTTGGGTCTCCAACTGGTCCTCACTTCCCCTGGTTTAGGACTAGGTATCCTTTGTGTTGTTGCATGCCACCCACCTTCCTTTCTCCCCTGGCAGTGCCCTGTGACTGGGTAGATCTCTCCCTTATGCTATTGTGATTGCAGTTCAGGTCTTACTTATCAGTGAGCACATGTGGTATTGAGTTCTTTGTTTCCATGATAGATCACTAAGAGTGATGGTCTCCAACTCCATCCAATTTGCTTTAAAAAGTACATGATCTTGTCCTTCTTTATGACTGCATAGCATTTCATTGCATATATGTGCCACTTTTTCATTGTCTGGTCTACTTTTGATGGGCGGTAAGATTGGCTCCATGTTTTTGCTATTGAATTGCACACAGCTTTGAGGGCTCCAGAGGTTCCCCAAAACAATAATCAGGGACCACATATTAAGAACAATAGTTTAAATTTGGGACTAGAGACTTTATTATGTCTATTTATCCCTCTACTGCACTCTTTATCTCTCTATATAGCTATTTCTCTCTGTTCCTGGGCATTCATCCATGTCATCTATGTACATGTATGCACAAACATGACAGATTTTTCTCTGTTATTTGTAATTCTCTGGTATATGAATCAGTTTTATTTATATCTCTGATCCAGCTTTTCTTTCTCCTGGCTGTATGATTGTGTAACTCCATAAACCCATTTTATGCATTCACAAAAGACATTTTCCTGGATTGAACATTTCATGGGTCTGAAGGCTGAACAATTTTTAGTTTATCAACACTTGAACCTACTTAGATGGTCAGTGCAGCTGTGTTACATAATAGGCCAACTGAGAAATAAATAGTTCTGACAGATATTCATGAGTGTCTCTGGGAAATAAAAAAGTTTGGCCAATTTTTTAGTTTTTTGAGATAATATTGTAACATCAGCAATGAAAGTTTACTATCCGTGTCTGCAACTGTGACTCCTTCTGGCTTGAACAAATAATATCATTGGCTACATTAACTTACTGTCATTTGAAAATGTAAGCCAGTATTTGACATCTATTTATATGAAAATGTAGGGATATTTTAATAGTATTCTAGCATAAAGCTTGGTCATTTTCTCAATCACCAGTGAAATACGCTGCTGAGGCATTTAATTTTACAATGCTCCCTTTATCTTAACTTTTTTCCCTTTTATGTTAGTACTGTAAGTTAAAATCCTCACAATTATATTTGTTATTCATAAGCAGCTGTAACAATCTCTTTTTTTGTCTGCCTATGACTGTAGGCAGCTCTAAGGTTTGAATTTTTTTCTGCTTAGGTTTAATGTGCTCAAATCATTTAGAGAATGTGAGTAGGAGTTGTTTATGGAATGAAAACATAATTCTATATACACAAGTAGTTCTGAACATAAATTAAAAGTGCACTGGTAAAAATCAGCATGTTTTAGCCACTATACAATCTTTTATTTTAAAAAATTTTTGAGAATTTTGCTTTAAAATTCCCTTTCTACTTAAAATACCTTGACATATACACTTGAAAGAGACTATTAACATGGATGAAAGAATATTTAAAAAATAATTTTAGTCCTTTGAAATTCTGACTAACGTAATTTCAACCAACAGGCACTTGGGGCACTTATGAAATGATTAAAAGTGTGATCCCCTATGATATGTGAAATATCTCTGTCAGGAATGTTCTCTTACAGTGTTTGTAGACAGGTGATCCATTCACCATCACTATTTGATAAGTCGAGGGCCAGTAAACATTTTTCTGGAAAGAACCAGAGAGTAGATATTTTAGTCTTTTCAGGCCATAAGGTCCCTGTCACATCTGTTCACCTCTGTCATAGGAGTATAAACAAATGGGTGTGGGTATATGCCAATAAAGCTTTGTTTACAGACACTGAAATGTGAATTTTATATAATTTTCAGATATCAAGAAATATTGTTCTTTTTATTTTTTTCTCCTAACCACTCAAAAATGTAAAAAACAGACAGTGGGCCAAGTTTGGCTCATAGGTCATGGTTTGCCGACCCCTGGGCTAGATAAAAAAAGCAAACCTATGAAAAGGATGCTGATGCTACTAATATAAATCACTAATCCCCACTGGTGCCACCAGAGCCAGAATTAGAACTTTGAGACAGCCTGTCTCCCCAGGCCATGACATTACCCAGTGCCTCAAAATCATGATTCAGGAACTATTTGCAAACAATTTATTTAGAAGTCCCATCTCTGAATAGTATCTTTTTTAAAAAAATTATGATGAACTTTAAAAGTACTAATGACCAAACTGAAGGTTTTCCTCTTAAACATTGTCTTAGCTCATTTAGAATTCTAGATTCTGATCAGAACAGAAATCTCTTATGTGATTTTATGAATACCATTAATAGGAGATTGGGTGTGCCTCACATGAAAAACATTTCCCATATTTTGTTCTGTCCACACAAGTCCAGGGAACTATTCATAAGTCTTCTGAGATGATAGCATCCCTTTCAAGATCAAATAAGCCTGAAGCATCTTCTAAATTCTCTTTTGTACAATGTCCGTTCACATCTTAAAGTTCTGACTATCTCACAGAAAATGACAATACATTGTTTAAGGGCAAAAGAAACTTAACAAACTTATTTTCTCAGAGGAGTAATTTATTTCCCCTACCATTCATTTATTAACATCTCCCTGCCCCAACTCCACCAGTTTTTCTTTAGTATCAGTGTGAAAAACACTCCCAGTCAGGCACAGTGGCTCACACCTGTGGTTCCAGCTACTTGGAAGGTTGAGGCAGAAGGATTGCCTGAGTCCAATACATCGAGGCTGTGGTGAACCGTGACTGTGGCACACTCCAGCCTGGGTGACAGAATAAGATTCTGACTCAGAAAAACAAAAACAAAAAAACTCCATAATACTCATATTTAATGCTTACTGAAATGTAAGTCAGACACTGCGCTGATATATGCCAGACTTTATATACAACAGCTCATTTCATGTGACTGCATTTGTAATAGACACCAATTTCCTTGTTGTTAAATGCTGGTACAAACTTACACTTTTAGTAAGTGCTAAAATCAGACTTCACACCCATCGGAGCCCACAAAACTGCCACAAGCTACAGTCTTCTTATACCAGTAATAATATAAATAGGTTTATTCTCTAGATCCCAAATATCCAAGAGTTAAGATAAATAAAGATAACAAGAAGAAATGAGGTTACAGGTTTAAAAGTCAGTACACTCTGCATTTCCTTCCTCTCTGCTCAATATTCATATTTCTTGTTTTGTCTGTGTTCTCATTCTTCCCCGTTAGAGTTGAAGCCCTTGAGAATAGCAATACCTTCTATCCTTCAAGCCTAGCAGAGCACTGTCATATAGTATATGCTCAATGTATGTTTGTTGCATTAATGAGTAAACTAGACTGGAGATTCATCATCTATAAATTGGCTTCATTGGATTAGTCAACATTGGTACTGTCCAGCTCTGAATTATTTAATTTGGTTATCACTCTTTTCCCCAGTGTCTCAGGAGGCTGGAGCTTAGGGAAATTCATTAATTTCTCAGAGTCTATATTCTTTAAAAACCAGACAAAATTACAGCTAGATAGGAGGAAAAAGTTCTAGTATTCTATACCACTTTAGGATGACTATAGGTAACAATAATGTATTATAAGGTTTCGAATAGCTGGAAGGTGGCTATTAAATGTTTTCTACACAAAGAAATGATAAATGTTTGAGATGATGGATATGCTAATTACCCCATCTAATCACTGTACATTCTATGTTTGGCATCATAGGTATATACCCCATCAATATGTTCAATTATTATTTGTCAATTACATTGTTTAATTTAAAAAATATTCCTCGAGTCCATTAATACTAAAATCAATAGTCTTTTATTGCTTTGATGACAGAAGCTATTTTATTAATAAGTTATTTGCTGAAATAAATGTAATCTCCCCATTGTTCTTGGTGGCATGGTTTGAATTATACATTCTCAGGTTGTCTCTTTAATCTAATAATTGAAAAGGGCTTTGCAATCAAATCAAGCTACAAAAATAGACAGTCAAGTACTAAACAAATGTCGGCTGGGTTGTTATTAGAATAGAGTTCCTCCAGGCTAGTTCCTTCTCTGTGGTTGGGCTTCTTTGAGCCAGAGAAATAGTGTGTTTGGGTGAGTTGATGGCCGGTGGAGAGAACTACCAATAGGTTAGAAACGATGTGGCAAAAAGAAAGGAACTCAAACTTCACAGGAAAAGCAAGAGATCAGAAGAAGCAAAATGAATGTGCAGCCAGACAGCTGGCAATAATTAAGAGTGGGAAATAAGCTTGCAGCAAGGATAACACCAGCATATCACTGAGACCTGTGCCAGCTCCCAGAGAACCAAGGAAAGCATTTTCTTTTTTAATAGAAAACTGAGACAAATGATCCTGAATCTTTCAAAAAACTAAACCCCAAGGACCATCTGCAGCTCAGTAATGCATCCCTGGGCCTGTCAGACTTCCTAGCTTTAAAATGGATGTTACCTTTATTTGCCTAATAGATTCCGGGTTCATCTGGCTGGGTCCATGTTTTGAATTCTGCCTGTCTTTAAAACTGTCCATCTTCAAAGCCCCATTGCATCAATCCTAGGTGGTGGTTCATCAGAAACCTTGAAATGTCTCGATCTGCCCCCAGAATGTTTGGTCCCACCTGCTGAAATCCCTATATCCTAAATAAGAAAACTAGCAACTTGTAAATGATTTTAGAATTTCTAATGCCCCAAGGATATTTCAAGTGCATCACTAAATACTTTGCCAAATATTCATACAAAGCTGATTGTTTTAGGTATATGAGAGTAAAGAAAGAGTAGAAACTGTCCTGTCTCACAGTGACATAGGAGGAGAGCTATCTAAGGGAAGAATACTAGGAGTTGATAGGGAAAAAGGAAAGCCATCAAGGCTACCCTGGAGGCCAGTGCAGGAAAGGGAGAGAATGAGACTTCTCTATAAAATAGGACTAGGATAAAATTCCACCTTTGCCATTTGAGCCATTTAGGCTCAAATGCCACTTAGGTTTTCTAAATCACGGTTTTAACTTAGTAACTGTGAAGTAAGAATGCATCCTTTCTAAGGTGGTGGTGAGGATGGAGGGAGGTAAGAATAGGAGGCACACTCAGCACTCTACCTGGCCCAGAGTAGGACTTACTGAAAAGTAGCAACATTTTGAAACAATTGGTGCCATATAGAAATAAGTGCTGTCTCAGAGACTGAGTTATCATAAGTAAGATTATAAATGCAGCAGAAATTTAGGAAACAAAATGTCAGTGTGGGCTAGAGCAATCAAGGAAGTCTTCTCAGAGGCAGTGAGTTTGCCCCCCTGAAATTGTAAAAAAAACAAAAACAAAAACAAAAAACATAAACAAAAACATAAACAAAAAAACCTCAGAATTTTGATTAGATATCTATGGGGTTAAGAATTTCAGGCTGAGCCGGGCTTGGTGGCTCAGCCTGTATTCCCGCGCCTTGGGAGGCTGAGGTGAGTGGATTGCCTGAACCCGCGGGTTCGAGACCCGCCTGGGCAACTTGGTGAGACCTCATCTCTATAATAAATCAAAAAAATTAGCCGGGCGTGGTAGCGCGCGCCTGTAATTCCGGCTCCTCGGAAGGCTGAGGCGGAAGGATCGCCGGAGCCCAGCAGGTCGAGGCTGCGGTGGCCGGGAGCGGCCCCTGCACTCCAGGCTGGGCGACAGTGAGACTCCAACTCAAAAAAAAATAAAAATAAAAAAATAAAGTAAATAAATAGTCTTGCTGGATGCACAGCAAACTCCTCAAGATTTTTAAAAAGCAGAAACTGACTTTGATATTATCTATGTTATGGATGACCAACATTCAGCAGATCGTATGAACTTTCAACTTTACTTGAGGAAAACATCTTGGACTTCACCTGAACTTTACCTCCCCACAGACCCACAGTTTGGAAATACTGTACCTGCTTCTATCTCTTCCAAACAAGAAAAACACAATAATAAAGCAACAATATATTCAACTGCTTGGATTTTGGAATTTATCAGATGATAGAGAGAGAGAGATGAGCAACCGAAGAACAAACAAATGACAAGGGTGCATCACGAAAATACAGACTAGTGAGCCAGTGGTTGTGGGATAAGGGCATTTGTTGGTTATAAATAAGAGACCGCTGGGTGTCATGTTTACCAGAAAGGGGTTGTAAAGTAAGCCTTTGTTTGGATCAGTTCGGGACTCAACGTTTCAGTGTTCCATCTCTTGAATGACCCAGGGCCTGCTGGAATGGAACTCCAATTGACCTTAAGTCAAGGGTCTTGTCACAATATTCAAGAGCCAACTTTAAGAGGCTCTCACTGGCCAGTGATGAGACAATGTGAGCATATAGGACATGAAATATATTAACTATGTTTAAGTGCTTGGGTGTAATCACACTTAAAAATACCAATCACTATTGATAGGTGATATAAAACCAACATATTTTCAAAATTTGTGAATAAAGAAATGGAATCAACATTCATCCTGCCTTTCTGATATGAACTGTACAAAATAAGTAGATGAGGAGAATTTTTATCTTTTTTTTTGAATTGGAGTCTCACTCTTGTCACCCAGGCTGGAGGGCAGTAGCATTCATGGCCACCACAGTCTTGACCTGCTGGGCTCAGGCGATCCTTCTGCGTCAGCCTTCCAAGTAGCTGCAACTATAGGCGTGAGCTACCACGCCTGGCTTATTTGTTGATTTATTGTAGAAATGAGGTCTCACCAAGTTGCTCAGGTTGGTATCGAACCCCTGAGCTCAGGCAATCTTCTCGCCTCGGCCTTCCAAAGTGCTGGGATTACAGGCTTGAGCCACTGTGCCTGGCCAAGTTTTATCTTTATAGAAATATTTCAGCTATAAATGATGAAGAAATGACTGATTAGAATATCACTATTATGTAACCCTTAATGAATTAATGAATCTAGACAGTAATTATCAAGGGCTGCCAACATCATGAAAAGATACCCTCCTCCCTAATTATGTGCCTCCTGATGGAAGAACACAGTGAAATAAAATTTTGCTTCCCCCCTCATTGGACTGAATACAAGTGAAGTGGATCCAACTACCAGTTTTTAGGAAACGGAGAGGACAAAGAAACATGTTCAATGATACAGACTATGAGAAACCTAAAAAGGGCACAATTCCTAAAGCAAATGAATTGCAAAGAAAAAAAGAGATGGAGAGGAAACACACAGAATAAAAGAGGTTTTATGAGACATATTACTCAATTGCAAGACATGGATTCCAACATACTGTAAAAATATTTTAAAATATTGATAGAGATAACTACAAACTTGAACACTGGTGAGTTTTTTTTTTTAATTGGGGTCTCACTCTGTTGCCCATGCTGGAGTGCATTAACAGGATCACAGTTAACTGCAGCCTCAACCTCCTGGGCTTAAGTGATCCTTCAGGTAGTTGGGACTACAGGTGTGGACCACCATGGTCGGTCTAATTTAAAAAAATTTTTTTTGTAGAAACAGTGTCTCCCCGTGTTACCTAGGCTGTGATGAGATATTTGACGAGTTTTAGGAATTGTTAACTTTTTAGGTGTGCCATGGTATTGTGGTTAAGTTTAAAAAAGAGAAATTTTTATTTTTTAGTGATGCAAACTGAACTATTTGCAGATGAATGGTGTGGTAGCTAGAATTTGCTTCAAAGTAATAGGAAGGGGGGATGGAGGAAGGGTTGGGGTACTGATAAAACAAGATTTGACATGAGTTGGCAATTATTGAAGGTGGGGCAGGGACTCATGATAGTTTGATATTTTCTTTTTTTTTTTTTTTTTGAGACGCCAACTCCAAAAAAAAAAAAAAAAAAGAACGCTAAAGTCTAGACCCGGCGGCCGGATAGTTAATTCGCTCATTCAGCCCTGCT
>CAUYQG010061240.1:0-19310 GCA_963574415.1 Tarsius wallacei | reverse complement strand
AAAAAAAAAAAAAAAAAAGAAAGAAACCAAACAAGCAAACTGAGGAAGAAAAATTGTGTGCTAAATGAGGCAAATAAAGATAGAAAATGTTTTGTGCAAGAGAAATCTGGAAAAAATGCAAGAATTTGAGATACCTAGCATGATCAATATAAGTTATGGATGGTGCTAAAAACAATTTTATAATTTTGAATCTCAGAAACAACATGCACGCAGGCCAGGTTATGGCAGCTCATGCCTGTTATCCCAGCGTTTGGGTAGGAGGATTGCTTGAGGGCGGAAGTTTGAGATTAGCTTTTGCATAGCAAAAACCCATTTCTACAAAATAATGAGCTGAGCTTGGGAGTTCACTCCTGTTGTCTTAGCTATTAGGGATACCGAGGTAGGAGAATCACTTGAGCCCAAGAGGTCAAGGCTGCAGTGAGTTATTATGATTGCGCCACTGCACTCCAACCTGGGTGAGACTTTGTCTTTAAAATTAAAAAATAAATTAATTACATTTAAAAATTTTAAATTTAAAAATTTTAAAAAGCAACATACAATAGATTTGAAAGTCTTCACACCTGTCCTTAAAACAGAAAAATCCTAGATGAATTAAAAAGCAATTACTTATTTTCTTAGATCCATCCTACAACAACAGTCACACTAAAAATCACTCTCTGAAATCTAGAGACACTCTTTTTCAGAGTGATAGAGGAACTGCAATCTGCTTATCTAGAGTATAAGTTTCAGGATCCATAAACTAGTAGAAATATTTTAAAGATTTTTATTTATTTATTTATTTTTCCCTAGAGATGAGATCTGACTAAGTTGCCCAGGCTGGTCTCAAATTCCTGGGCTCAAGCAATCCTTCTGCCTCAGCACCCCCAGATGCTGGGATTACAGGTATGAGCCACTGTGCCCAGCTTAAAAGGTAATTTTAATTAATGCTAGAACTTGGGTGTAGACTAGTATGAGTGAGAAATGTTTAGATTCTCATTTGGGTCTTTTTAGTTTCATGGGCTTTCTGTCCAGGAATCCACAAAAAGTTTTTATGGAATTCTAAAAAGATCACCTCTTGTCTCTAGCACAGAAAAAAGAGTAATCATTGTGAAACAAGTCCAGTACCTTCTCCAAAATATATATCTACTCTCCAGGGAAAAGGAATTTACCAGAGAACAACTGAGAAGTCTTATACCACCCGGGAGAATAAAACTCTTCACACAAGGCCTCTCCTGCCACTCTATCTCACATAAGGAGGAGAAAGTTAAAACATCAAATACAGACAACAGAGGGCTAGACTTCAAGAAAATAGATGGCAGACATTGTTACTAGGAAAGCAGTATTGTGTAGGGTGTAAAAAGCTACTGATAAAATACCTGTGAAGGTAAGGGATCTAAACAAAGGATGCTAAAAAACTGGAACTTGGAAGACTATACAATGTCCCCCCACACACATCTTACCACCAAACCAACGAGGATTCAGTGTAGTAACAGTGAATTATATATAAAAAGGATAAAATAAACTCTCCTGGTGGAGAAGTACATATGGAATCCAAAAAATCAAGAGAAAATGTAAAAATAGGCACACTAGAATAATTTTAACGTCAGTATCTGTATCTCCAACAAGCATTAAACAGAGCAAAATCCCTAGTCAGACTAACATATAAAATCATATTAAAGGGTCATTTACTTCACTTTCTATTGTCCCATACAACATATATGGATTTCAAAAATAACATCTAAAGCATGAAAAAAGGAAAGAAAAAAATTGAGGGAGACAAAGAAATCATTAAAAGAAAAAGGCAGACATTGATAAGACACAGCTGTTGGAGTTATCAGACAGAGGAGTTAAAATACTATGATTACTATATTAAGGGTTATAATAGAAAAATAGACAACATGCAACAATAGATGGATGATAAAAGCAGAGAGATAGAAACTCTAAGAAATAATGAAAAAGGAAAGATAGACATGAAAACTCTGTGCATAAATAAAGAAGAGGCTCATTTGAAGACATAACAAGACTTAGGAAAGAATCAGTGAATTTAAAGATAGGTCAAAAAGAAATTCCCAGAATAAAATGTGAAGAAAAAAATTAAAATAAAAACAACAACCAGAACATTCAAGGATCATTGCATAATATCAAAAAGTACCTTATATGCATAATTAAAAACCCAAAAGTAGAAAAAATAGCAGGGCAGAAGAAACATTTGAAGTGAAAATGACAAAGAATTAATGTCAGGCAGAAAACCACAGATGCAGGATGCTCAAAGAACAGTACACAGAATAAAAACCAAGAAAAGAAATCATGAACACACTGCAGAAAATCAGAGTCAAAAGGAAACCGCTGAACATACTCACAGAGTAGAAAAGTACCTACCTAAAGAGGAAGAAGAATAAAAATTACAGCTGTCATCTTATCATAAAACATGTAAAGTAGAATATAGTGAATTGTTAATAGTGTTTTAAAAAAATAAAAGACTGCATTAGAATCATATATGCAGAGAAGTTACCCTCTAAAAGGAAAAGAAAAATGGACTTTCTGAAAAAAATGTTATTGCCAACAAACATATATTTAAAAAATTAAAGAAATTTTTCAGCCATAAAAAATTAAAATAGAAACTCAAATATACAGAAGGAAAAGAAGATAACTGGAGAAAGAATAAATGAAAGAAAAAATAATGTGTTATTTCTTATTCTCAGTTAATCTAAAAATTGATATTAGAAGGGAGGAAGACAGCAGTGGAGCCAGTCGGAGTATACAAGTTCTAGTGAGTGGGTGTCTGGAGTGTAAGTGGGCACATGGTTAGTTGAATGAGAGGGGACTTGAGACCATGTGACCAAGGTCTTTCTGGTAAAGCAACTGGTGCTGCAACTGCTCTGCTTGGACCCTAGCACTTGCCATGGCTCAGAAGCCAAGTGTCATTTTTTAAAAGTCAGCTAAGGCCTTCCTGGGAAGAAGATGTTGAGAGTGACTACCAGGACCAGGCTCTTCCTCACCACTGCAGCACCTGGTCAGACACTGAAAGCAAGGGCTGGGAAGAAAACACAGTAAGAGAGTCCAGAGGTAGAGCACCCCTGGAGAAGAAGAATCAGGCACCTGCCACCATCTTGAAAACTGGGCAGGGAAGTACTCCTTCCTGCTTGCTCACCATGGAGTGACAGACCCAACCCAATCTCTGTGACCAGCAGATTAACTACTCAGGGATCGATCATGCCCAGTGGAAATATCCCAAAAGCATAAGCTTTGGAGGGACAGGATGAGTGCTGAGTCACAGGTGCCCTATCCCCTACCCTGATTTAGCCCTGGGACAAAGGATATTACCAGAAAAGGGCAAGGAAGATCTCCAAAGAGATCAGTGATGAGTCCAGGACTGACCCAACCCCCTCTTTCTCCAAAATCTTCTAAACATCAGACCCACATGGCTAGGGCACAACTGTGAGGAATGAACCCAGGTGGAGAATGAACATCAACAGTTAGGAGGACTCTACTCCATGATAAGCATGGCTGGGGGCCTTGACTGCCAATACCTAGGGAAGAGATAATACCACTTTCCCACTAGAGGGGACCCCCCTGACCATGATAGAACAGGTAGGGAGGACTGAAGCCCTCCAAATCCTCACCACCTCCTCCTCCATCCCCAGGCAGGATGCTGGGGAGATTGTGAATGAAGCCACAGCTCCACAGGAGACAGCAGAGGGGCTTACTTGTGAGCAGCTGAGAGCAACAATTACAGAACCTATCACAAGAAAGGAGGTTGTCTTTCTGCTTTTTTCTTCTTTGTGTCCAAATATGTATGTGAGATTTCAATCTGCATCTCCCCCACATATTTTTTCATTTTCAGTTTTCCTGATTTTTGTTTTGGTGTGTTGTTTTGTTTTTTCCAGTTTGTTTTGGTTTGTGTGTCGGTGTTTGTTTTTTGTTTTCATTTTTCTGTTTTTAATTTTTTAAATTTTATTTGTTTTTGTCCACCTTATTTCATTCTACTTTTGTCTCTTCTCCTCATTGCTGTTACTGTATTTTGGACTCAGAGTGTACACAAATGTAAACATAGCATTGTCATATAGAGTAGTGATGGGAAGTGGGTCTCAGGGAACCAATACCACAGACAGTGAACATTGTGATTTGAAAGTAGATTCTGAATCCTAACTCCTCATCCTCCACCTTATTCAACTCTCAAAACTACAAGAGACAGAAAAGCTTCCCACCCACAAATCTTTTTAAAAATAAAACAAATTCAGAATGCTGATCAGGAAAGAATAGAGGGTTGAGCAAACATCAGAAGTGAAAGCCTCTCCCACTGCCACTGAATAATGGAATTAAAGAGAAAATAAAGAGATCTGTCAAAATGAGAAAAATTCAGTGGAAGAACACAAGTAATTCCCAGTGTACCAAAGACAAAACACCTGAAAAATCAGACTTCAGAGCCCAAGCAATGGAAGACAACAACAACTGGCCCCAGAATAGAATAGGGATTACAAAATAGATGGAAAGATTGCATAAGACCCAGGAAAGACAAGATGCAACACTGAAAAAACTTGTAACAGAGATTTTGGCCATAAAAACTTTCACCCAGGAAATAAATAACAAGATGACAAGCATGAAAAGTAGAATTAATCAAGTAGAAGAAAGAATCTCAGAACTAGAAGTCCAAAACATGGAGTTAACCCCATCTGTAAAAAACACTGAAAAAACACTCAGAAAGAAAGAACAAAGTCTCCAAGAGATGTGCAATTATATCAAAAGGTCGAACCTAAGCCTGATTTGTATCCCAGAAGAAGAAAGGGAAAGAGAGAACACCTTGGAGCATGTATTCCAGGAGGTTATCCAAGAAAACTATCCCCATCTCACCAGAGATGTGACCATCCAAACACAAGAGTTACAGAGAACCCCTGCAAGAAAAATGAGAAGACCAAATCCTAGACACATAGTAATTTGCCTACATGAAGTAGGTACAAAGAAAAATCCTAAAGGCAGCAAAAAAGAAAGATCAGACTAACTACTGGGGAAAACCAAATAAAATAGCAGCGGACCTGCTGTCAGAACCACTACAAGCTAGAAGGGACTGGAGTCCAATATTCAAAGTTCTCAAAGATAAACAATATCAACTAAGAATTTTCTACTCAGCTTCATCAGTTATAGAGAATTAAAATCCTTCTCAGACATTCAATCCTTAAGAGATTATGCAACTTCCAGACCAGCTCTACAAGAATGACCATGCACTTCCCAAGAGAACACGAGAACACAGAATTAAGAAAGAATACATCACAAATGAAAACTTGAAAATACACGCATACATCAACCCAAGAGTTAAAATAAAACAAACAAAAGAAAAACATTATAAGAACCTCAAGATGGGGATAAACAATCACATTTCAATAATCACCCTCAATGTGAATGGACTAAATACATCACTGAAAAGATACACAATGGCAAACTGGATAAAAAACCATGACCCAATAATTTTCTGCATTCAGGAAACTCATCTCACCAAAGGGGATGCAGACAGACTTAAAGTTAAAGGATGGAAAATTAATTTTGAGGCAAATGGATCACAAAAGAAGGCAGGAATCATGATTTTATCATCAGACAAAACAACATTTAAGCTATCAAAAGTGTAAAAAGATTGGAAGGACAATATGTAATGATAAAAGGTTCACTCCATCAACAAGAAATATCTATCCTAAACATATATGCACCCAACACAGGAGCACCAGGGCTTTTAAAGCAAATCCCAAGTAAACTATAAAAAGATATTGACTTTAACACTATTATAGCCAGAGACGTAAATACCCCACTAACAACCCTAGATAGATCATCGAGGCAAAAAATCAACAAAGAGATTTTTGAAATCTCAAGAACCTCAACCTGACACTTGACTAAAGCAACTTAATAGATACCTACACAACATTCCACTCAACAACCACAGAATATACATTCTACTTATCACCACATGGAAAGTACTCCAAGATTGATCACATCCTTAGTCATAAATCAAGCATAAAAAATTTCAAAAGATACAAACTTTGCCATGAACCTTCTTAGACATCAGTGGAATAAAAATAAATATCAACCAACAAAATTTCCCCCAAATCGACAAAGATATAGACACTAAATAGCATGATGCTGAATGACTACTGGGCCAACACAGAAATCAAAGCCCAAATTAAAAGATCTCTGGAAACAAGTGAAAATGAAGAAACATCTTAAATTCTATGGGATGCCATGGAGGGCTTTCTGACATCACACAACCTCCCAAGGCTGAAAAAACAAGACATTAAGACACTAAGTAGACAAATACCATCCCAAGAAATTGACTTCATCATAAGATAACTACCTACAAAAAAAGTACTGGAGCAGATGACTTTCCAGTGGAATTCTACAAAACTTACAAGGAGGAACTGAGATCAATCCTACTGAAAATATTCCAGGCAATTGAGAAAGACAGAATTCCCCCAAAATCATTTTATAAAGCTAGCATCACACTGATACCAAAACTAGGTAAAGATACAGCAAAAAAAGAGAACAGATCAATATACCTAATGAACATAGATGCAAAAATTCTCAACGAGAGTCTGACAAATCAGATTAAACAGCACATTTTGAAAATCATTTGACATGACCAAGTAGGCTTCGTCCCTGGGATGCAGGACCAATTCAACATCTGCAAGACCATAAATGCAAAAAAATACATCAACATACAAATAAAGAACCAAATTATTATATCATTCTTTGCAGAGAAAGCTTTTGATATAATCCAACATCCTTTCTTGATTAAAGAAACCCTCAAACATCTAGGCATAGAAGGAGGATATCACAGAATAGTAAACACCATCTACATTAAACCCACAGCCAGCATATTGCTAAATGGATGGAAACTGAAAGCATTTCCCCTGAAAACTAGAACAAGACAAGGCTGCCCACTCTCACCTCTACTGTTCAATATTGTGTTTGAAGTCCTAGCTAGAGCAATCAGATAAGAGAAGGAAATCAGAGGTATCCAAATTGGAAAAGAGAAAGTTAAATTATCCTTCTTTTCTGAAGATATGATTTTATACCTCAAAAATCCAAGAGAATCTGTAAAAAACCTCCTTGCATGGATAAAGTACTTTGGAAAAGTCTTGGGGTACAAAATAAATTTGCAAAAGATAGTCATATTCTTATACACCAACAAAAAACAGGCAGAGTACCAAATACAAAGCTCAATCCCATTCCATATAGCCACATACAAAAGAAAGAAAGATATACCTCAGCAACTTCCTAACCAGAAAAGTGAAAAACTTTTACAATGAAAACTACAAAACACTGCTCAAAGATATCCAAGAAGACACAAACACATGGAAAAATATTCCATGCTCATGGATTGAAAGAATCAATTTTGTTAAGCTGTCCATCCTACCAAAGGCAATCTACAGACTCAGCGAAATACCCATTAATTACCAACATCATTTTTCTCAAACCTGGAAATAACAATACAGGAATTCATATGGAAAGATCAATGACCACGAATAGCCAAAACAATCCTTAGCAAAAGAAACAAAGCAGGAGGTATCACATTTAAACTTTACTCTAATGTTACAATAATCAAAACAGCCTGGTATTGGTACAAGAACAGGCCTAAGGACCAATGGAACAGAATAGAGATTCCAAAAGCAAAACCTCAGTTTCTTAACCAACTCTTCTTCAACAAAGCTTCCACAACAACCACTGAGGAGAAGAGAACCTATTCAGTAAATGGTGCTGGGAAAACTAGCTGATCACATGCAGAAGATTAAACAGGACCCCTACCTATTAGCATACACATAAATAAACTCTAAATGCATCAAAGACCTAAACGTAAAACCTCAAACTATAAGAATCTTAGAAAACGCAGAAATTTCCAACACAAACAATTAGAAACACAAGCAATTTCCAATCTAAATCTCAGATATCCATGCCATAATAGATAAGATAGATAGAAACTGAGAGTTTCTGCAAAGGATAAGAGACCATCAAGAGAGTGGGGAGACAGCCCACAGTTTGTGAAAAAATATTTGCCAACTGTATATTTGACAAAGTCCTAACTTCCAGTAAATACAGGGAACTTAAATATGCCTAAAGGAAAACAAAACAAAACTAAAAAACAGCCCCAATAAAAAGTGGGCAAAAGACAGGAATAGACACATCTCAAAAGAAGATATGGACAACCAATAGACATATGAAAAAGTGCTCAGCCTCAATGATCATCAAAGAAATGTAATTCGAAACCATAATGAGATACCACCTAATCCCAGTAAGAATGACCAACGTTAATAAAAGTAACAACAACACATGCTAGCGAGGAGGTGGAGAAAAGAGAATGCTTCTACAATGCTGGTGGGAATGCCAACTAGTTCAATCTCTATGGAAAACAGTGTGGTGATTTCTAAAAGAACTAGAAATTTACCTTCCATATGACCCAACAATCGCCCTACTAGGAATATACTTAGAGGAACCCAAATCATTCTACAAAAAGATACCTGCACACACATGTTCATTGCAGCACTATTAACAATAGCAAAAACATGGAACCAACTATGCTGCCCACTGAAACTGGACTGGAAGAAAAATGTGATACACATACACAATGGAATATTATGCAGCCATAAAGAAGGACAAATATATAGACTTCACTGCAACTTAGATGGATGTAGCGTCTACCATACTAAGTGATGTATCACAGAAACAAAGAACAGAGTACCACATGTTCTCACTCATAAGCAGACCCTGAACATTTACCATAAAAAAGGAATTGGCAGTAGTGGGTTACTGCTGGGGTCAGGCAGGAGGAGGACATAATATCAATAAGGATATCTGATCTCAGACCAGGCAAAGTGGGGACCAAAGGGAGGCCCAAACTTTACCTGTACAATGTCCACGTGTATACCTAATCTTGAATTGTATCCCACATCTTTCAAATAAAATAACAAAAAATTTAAAAGAAGAATAGTTATTTAGTTAAAGCAATAATATAAGCAATGTATTGAGTGATCATTGCATAAGAATAAATGACATGAATGACACTATTGACACAAAGGAGAGGGGAGAAGACTGATAATACTCTCTTTAAGGTACTTGAATTTCATGCACATTATTATTGCCATTTGATGTATACTAAGATTAGTTTAAAATGTATATTATAAACTCTAAGGTAACCACTAATCACTTGAAATATTATTTATGAGTTCAGAGAAGTGAGAAAATGTACTCATATACAATGTTCATTTAAAGTTAGAAAAGGTAGAAAGAGAAAAAGAAAAAGAAGCAAAGAATAAATGCAACTTAGAGAAACTAGTTTAGAGCATGGAATATCTCAGCTATATAAATAATCACTTTAAATATAGTCATCCTAAATACACAAAAAAAGACAAATTGTCAGAGTAAATGAAAAAAAAATCAACCAAAACTATGCTTTCTGCAAGTAATATACTTTAAATATAGACTCATTTAAATAAAATAATGCAGAAAGATATACAATGCTAACACTAATAAAAGGAAAGCCGAGGTAGCTATCTTATTGTAAAACATAGCAGATTTATAATAAATAGTATCAGATAAAGAAGAGTATTGTTACACAACAGTTAAGAATTTAAATTTTCCAAAAATCAAATAAAAAACATTAAAAGTGTATGCACCTGAAAAGTGTCAAAATGCACAAAACAGAAACTGATAGAACTAATATGAGAAATAAAGAAAAACCTATTAGAGTTAGAGACATCAACATCTCTCAGTATTTTTAACATAAAGCAGGCCGAAAATCAGTGAGAATATAAAAGACATAAATGCACAGATAGTCAATTTTATGTAATTGATGTTTTTGTGTATGGTGATAGGTAGGGGCCCTGTTTAATCTTCCACATGTGAAGTTTTCTCAGCACCATTTACTACTCACATGACAAGAGAATATATTATTCAGACTAACATGAATCCATCATCAACATGGCTAAATTCTTGTCCTAAGTACGGTTATTAAATATTTACAAGAATGAAAGCCATTCTTAGCATCTTCTCAACCTGTATAGATTTAAATTAGAAATCAAATTTTAAAAGATAGCCTGAATTTTCCCAAAAACCTTTGAAAAGTGAACAATCTAACTCTAAATAACCTATGTGTCGAAGAAGAGATCTCAAGATACCTTTTAATAAAAGTTTGTAATAAACAGAAATTCATAAGCTCATGGTTCTGGAGCCTGGAATTCCAAGATAGAAGAACAGGCAAGGATCTTCTTGTAGTAAAACTCCATTGTGGAAGGGCAAAGTGAGGATGAGAAAGAGATAGAAAGAAAGAGACAAGGCAAAATTGTTATTTTATTTTAAAAATCCACCATCACAATAATGGCATTAATCCACTTATGAAGTCTAATCACATCTTAAAGGTTCTCTCTCTTACTACTGTTAAAATAGCAATTAAGTTTCTAATACATACTTTTTAGGGAACATATTTAAATCATAGCATGCCTTCCTAGACCCCAAGATATACAATTTTCTCACATGCAAAATAAATTAATTTCTTCCAAAAGTTTCAAAGTCTTAACTCACTTCAGCATAAACTCCAAAAGTCTAAAGTTCCAAGTCTAATCTAAATCAAGTATAGATGAGACTCAATCCATGATGTGTTCTGAAGCAAATTTTCCTCTAACTGTGAGATCAAAACAAGTTATCTACTTCCAAAATACAACAGTAGACCAGGCATAGGATAGATACTCCCATTCCAAAAAGGAGAAATAAGCAAGGAAGACAAAAAAAGTAACTGCTCCCAAACCCAACAGGACAAGCATCATAAAATCTTGAGGCTTGTTAAAATGAAAAATTATTCCCCATTTTATCAACAGATTTAACACAATTTAAACAAAATCCCAGCAAGGTGTTTTGGAGGGCAAAGGGCTTAGCATAGCCATCACATATTGAAAAATAAGTTTGTTGACAGGGTTACCATTCATTGTAACCAAATGTGTAAAATTATTTGGAACCATTTGCCAAATTATGATTAGATTTAAGAAAACGTTTTGATAATTACTCAAGAAAAAAAGAGGGAAGGAGGGAAAAAAGGAAAGAAGGAAGGAAAGAAACAGAGGAGGAGGAGGAAGATGAAGAACAAGAAAAAGGAGGAGGAGAGAAAAGAGGAAGGGAGAGGAAGACAATCTTGAAAGCTTAGGGAAAAAAAGCTTTTGTGTGTATTTTTTTATTTATTTATTGTAGAGACAAAGTCTCGCCAAGTTGCCCAGGCTGCTCACGAACCCGCGGGCTCAGGCAATCCACTTGCCTCCGCATCTCAAAGTGCTGGGGTTACAGGCTGAGCCACAGAGCCCGGCCCTGTGTGTATTTTTAAAATGTGTTTGAGAAAATTCACCAGGTGTGATATTTTCTTTCTTTAAAAAAGGAAGATCTACTAAGCATATGCTTGGATGAACTATGTCAAGTTCAAATGCAGCTTTTGCCCATGGGGTCACAGAGCTTATTTCTGAATTAAATAAGGCCCATGTCTTGTCACCAAAATAATTATCATTTCTATTTCTTCTTTTAATTAATTTATTGTTCATGATTTTCTAATATTTGAAGAGTTCAAAATGAAGGACGTTCTTTTTTTCTCTTTTTTAATGCCTATGCATTATTTCCAGTGAAGTGACAGACTTATAAGTTCTTTGTTTTTTAATGCAGAATGCATTGATCTCTTAAGTAAGTTTAATTGGCCTCTTAAATTAATAATTTTCTTTTCATAATTATTTTTTATTTTAACACATTTAAAAACCTGTTATGAGCTGCTTTCTTCTCCTTTCTAATCACTGCAAAGATTACTTACTGTGAGATTATCAAAACAACAAAAGTATTTTTTTATACAAATAAGAGTTTCATGCTTTAGCAACTAAGCTTGTTGGGCAGCCACAATGCAAATAAACCATGGAATAATAACCAACGATCCTCTATATTCAAAGAATAATAAGAATAGGAATACATAAATTTAAATAAATAAGATTATAAATTCAGCTACTTAATCAATGAACTTGTTTGAAGTGATTTTTTATGGGTAAAACAGTATTTTATTTGGCAAGTGATTCAAAACAGTAGAATGAGTCAACTAAAATCAACTTTACAGACATTATCTTCTTTCTTAAAAGTAATGATTTGCAAATTCATTCATTCTCCAGATGATACAAATCAAGTAAATTAATATTTATACACAAAAATATTTCAGTTGTGATCACTCGTTTCTTGAAGTTGATTAAAGTAATACATTATGTTGATGTTGTATGTAAAAGCTCTAGAAAAATAATAATGCCATAGTATTACCAATGACAAAAATTTAAGTAAAATTTTAAGACTCTTATTTTTAGTGTCCATGTATGAGCCATAGTTGTCTACCATTTTTAGATATTTGAATGTTAGGAGATTAGCTAGAAAGTAAAATCTAGCTATTTTATAAATAAGTGCTTTAATTTTACATCAATATCAAATAAGCATCTTCAGAATTCCTCAGTAATTGACTTTTTAAAATAAGTCTTCATAGCAGTTATTATCAAATCAGTTTTCTTTAAGCTTTTTATGTTTAAAATGAATACTCACTAATTGCTCTAACTTTGCTCCAGGTCACCTGTACCTTAAATGAAGTCTCTGACATTGCAGCGATAATAGCTTCACAGCTGCAAAAAGTTAATACTGTGTCTTTAAAAAATAAAGAATTCCATTTCATCATAAACTATTTTAAGAATAAGGGGAAGAAAAAGTCACCCATAGATCTACAACCCAGAAACAATTGCTATTCACATTTTGATATATTGCTTTTCAGACTATTCTTAAGCAGAGTTGTTTGGTAACTCTTACTTGTATTGCAGATTATATCATACAGAAATTAATTATGTATACTCAGAATCAGAGAGAGTAGGTTTGAACACAAATTCAACTACCCATGTAGTTGAGTAGAGAAAGAGTAAGAAGTATAAAGGTTTTTGCCAGAGGCATGTTTCTTTAAAAATATTTACAAAATATTTTTAAATGATTAATATCTTTATATTAATCATTTAATTGCATCTTAGTTGATTTGCAATGCTATGCTATAATACTTCATATATGTAATTTATAATTTACTGGTTATTTACTCTGTTTTATATGTGACAAATATATCATTTCAGACAGTATTTTATTTTTCCATATTGTTTAATCAATCAGAATTGTTTAATTTTATATGATCAAATAGATTCTTCTTCCCTTTAAGAAGTTTTTTGTTTTACCTAATTCAAAAAAATGTTCAAATATCAAAGTAATAATTTTCTTTTGTATGTTTTAAAGTTTTCTTTTCCATATTTTAGTCTCTCATTTACCCGCCATTTATTTCTATCGTATAAGATGAGTATCTAATTTGTACTTATTTCACATAAAAGCCACATTGTTCTTTACCAAATAGAGAAAACTCTATTATTTTCCTTATTTCTTAATTACTATAATTGTATTTCATTATAACTAGTAACAAAAGTCCTTGTTTTCTTTATTAATTCCCAGATTTTGCTCTACCAAACAAATTGTCAAGTGTCATAGAAAATTCTACCCAGATTTGACCAAAATATAATATAATTAACAGGTTTGTTTGTACAAAAACTGTCTTTCTCCAAATACTGTCTCCTTATTCATTTATGCCTGTGGTAAGCTATATGATGCCCATGTCCCAATCACTGGAGCTAATGAATGTTAGCTTACATGGCAAAAGAGACTTTGATGATCTGATTAAGTCTGATCTTGATGGAGATGTTATCTTGAATTATTCAGGCACAATAGTCTGAATAAGAGGATGCAGAAGGAGTCAATCACAGAGAAAAGACAACATGATGAAGAGCAGAGACTGTAGTAATGTGTTTTGAAGATGGAAGAAGATGTCGGAAGCCAAGCAATTCAGGTGGCGACTAGAAGCAGAAAAGGGTAAGGAAACAAATTATTTCCTTAGATCCACAAAAGGATCCAGTTCCCTGGGATAATTTTAGACTCCTGACCTACAGAACTTTAAAATAAATATATTTGTGTTGATTTAAGCACTAAGTTTGTGGTAATTTATTATAGTAGCAATAAAAAACTAACACACTATCCTGTAGTGATATCGGTGCTTTTTTCCATTAGCTTATGTTTGACTTAGCTTTTTAGTAGTTTCAAGTATAACATTTAAGAACCACTTTACTTTATGCACAAGTCAAGTAAACAGAAAAAGCTGACTTTAGAAATAGTAATCTGAGGTGACTGCAATCGTTTGCAATGCATTGTGATTACTGATATAGCTTATTCATTTATATTACTTTAGTTTGAGTATTCTATTTGCTTTTCATACTTTTGATTTACATGTTGTTTGCCATACACTTTCATTTAAATTGCAGTGGTAAGATTTTCTTCATTCTTGTCTGTTGTCATCAATTTGTTTGGTATCTACATAGGAACTCTGTGACTTTGTCATTACCGATACATTTTTAACATACAAAAAAAAAACATTTACTCAAAAACTCTACAGTTATTTGTAATTCTCTCCTCCTTTCAATGAAATGGTGTTAGCATATTTTGCCAACTCACCTCACCAACCCTGCCAGTTGTCATATATTGATTTTTCATAACTACTGTTTTCTGTGTCTCATTCTTTTCTTTAGGTTTAATTTTATTTTACTGAAAAATGTTTCTTTAGTAGTTGATTCGGTTGTGCTATCACTTTTGTATGTCTGAAAATATAGTTTTACCCTACATTTTGTCTAACTTGACAGTCATCTCACAATTATTGTTACCAAAGTGAAGAATGCTTACAGATGAATGTTATTCCATAATATGTGGTTAGAATCATCTTTTACACAATTCTTTCATCTTTTTATTTACCATTCAGCAGTTTCTCTAGAAAATGAATGTGTCATTATTTTTTTTTCTAATGGGCCCTCATTAGTTTCTTCAATTCTAGAAGCATCTCAGATATTATCCTCTCGCACATTGCAACCCCAACATGTCCTCCAATCTTCTGTAATGATTTTATTGTTGACTTTTATTTATTCTTTTCTCTCTTTAGCTCCTTGTGTAATATTCTGAATAAAATAATTGACACTTTTAATTTTTTAAATTATTTTTCCTTAGTAAATAATCTCTATAACCCTGAAATACTGTGATACTATTTTAAAATATGCAGCTATGGACAGTGAGACTTTTCTAGTGATGAACTTGTGGGAGCGTGAAAGTCTCTGCAAATGTAAGTGTCCATAAAAACAGTCTGCATGAGTGAGTGCAGCTGGGTGAGTGAAAGTCTGTCTGAGGGGAGACTCAGAATCAAGCACCCAGGACTCCCTTCCAGAAACAGCTGCAATTCACCACTGCCCTGAGATCAGAGCCTCAGCAAGTAGGGTCATCAGTCATTCTTGGGTGTCTCTCAGGATGAAGCAGCAGAGGTCAGCTGCTCCTCAACACCTTCACCTGGCCCACACCATCACCCTTGGTAGCAGGCCAGGCACTGGCAGAGGGGACTGTGGAAAGAGCACAGTGAAGAAGCTTAGAACTGAACCCCACTGCCAGTGAGTAGACACCTTTGGCCACCATTTTCTCTGCCCCGGACCAGGCAGAGACCTGCGTTGGCCTGGCTAACTCTGTTGATCCTCCAACCTAGGACCCAGAGGTGATCTCTGTACCACTCTGGGATTGACCATTGCTGACCCAGAGCAGAAACTTCAGGAACAGAGAGAGATGGATACTCCACCCCCATGCCAGATCAGGCATGGACACATCTGATCTGAGTGGGGGCCTTGGTGGCAGCAGCAGCAGTAGGCAAGTTGGATGAGTCTGGATCTGATTCACCCTCCTCCCCCAGCAGTCTGTGGGACATCTGACCCATGCTAAAAGCAACCCGATCAGCCTGAGTCAAGAGGAGAGGGGAAAGGCTGGAGACCAGAGCCTGCTCCCTACCATAGTGACCAGAAGCTGCAGTGGTGCTTGGGAAAGGAACCTGAAATTCCATAAATGGCCACCAAGGGAGCTCTGTTCTTATTTGTTTCCATTTTTGTTTTTGTTTTTTGTTTTTTTTCCTGTTTTTTTTTTAGTTTTTCTGTTTGTGTATTTGTATTTTTGAGGATGAATGCATCATCAAGTTTTTTTGGGTTTTTTTTAGTTTGTTTGCTTGTATGTTTTTGTCTTTTTTGTTTTGCTTTTGTTTATTTCTTTATTTGTTAGCTGGTTTGCTTATCTGTTTTCTTTCTCTCTATTCATCTTTCATCCCCTTCTTCCTTTTTCTGTTCTTTTCTTCTTTCTTATCATGTTTTGCTTTCAGGGGGGCATATATATATATATACACCCCCCACTGCATGGACAGATTGTAAGGGACTAGGAAGTGGGCTCCAGGGGGCCCATTTACCTGTCAGCAGACACTGTGATCTGCAGATTGCTTCAGAACCACAGCTCCCCCATCACACCTTAATCAGATATCAAAACTGCAAAAAGCATAGTCCCGATCCCCAGTCTGGCTTCAAAATTGAATAAATCCAAAGGATCTACATAAGGAAAACAGGGGATTGAGCAAATGGAAGTGAAAGCTATCCCCCAATCACTGAGCAATGGAATTAAAGGGGGGGGGGGGAAGGGGAGAAAAACCATTACTAATAAAGAAGAATCAAAGGAAGAGCACAGGTCCCATACAGACAGCACTTGAGAATACAGACTTCAGAACTCAAACAATGAAGAGCCCCCAGACTGACTGGTCTCAAATCACAAACCCAGACATCAAGATATTAACAGAGAAAATGAATAGAAATGAGGGAGACAAGAGGGAAGAATGAAGGAGTTAATAACTGAGATGACAGCAATAAAAAATACAGTAAATGAAATAAATAACTGATAAGCATGGAAAGCAGAATTAACCAAACAGGAGAAAGAATCTCAGAGCTTGAGGGTCAAAATATGAAACTAATGCAAAATGTTAAAAAAACAAAAGAAACTGAACAAAACCTCCAAGAGATGTACAATTATATCAAGAGGCCAAAATTATGATTAATTGGCATTCCTGAGGCAGATAGAGAAACAGACACCATCTGGAGCAAATATCCCATTAAAATATCCAAGAAATCTTCACTCATCTCATCAGAGACATGGCCATACAAACACAAGAAATTCAGAGAACCCCTGCAAGACATCAACTGAGAAAGCCAACTCCTAGACAGATAGTAATTTGCTTACACAAAGTAGGCATAAAAAGAATATATCCTATAGATAGCAAGAAAGAAAGATCAGACTACTTACCAGGGAAGGCCAATTAGAATAGCAGCAGACTTATCTACAGAAACACAAAAGGCTAGAAGAGACTAGAGTTCAATCTTCAGAGATCTCAAAGATAAACAACCCCAACCATTAATTTTCCACCCAACTAAGCTAAGCTTTATCAGCAATGGATAAATCAAATCCTTCCCAGACATTAAATTTCTAAGAGTTTATGACACCTCTAGACCAGCTCTACAAGAAATGCTTAAGAAAATATTAAACACAGAAAAAATAAATAAAAAGAACAACCATGCTTTCCCCAAGAATACGGGGAAAATATTGAACACACACACAACTATCAACCCCCAAATCAAAAGATAACCAACTAGCAAACAAACAACAACAAAATGCAAACCTCATGACAGGGATAAGCTCTCACAACCCAATAATTAGCCTGAATGTGAATGGACTAAATGCACCAATGAAAAGACAAGAATGGCAAACTGGTTAAGGAAAAAAAAATAATGCAACAATATGCCGACTCCATGAGACTTAGCTCACCAAAATGTACACTCACAGACTCAAAGTAAGAGGAAAAAAATACAGAAAGTCACTACATAATGATAAAAGATTCAATCTGTCAACAAGAAATATCCAACCTAAACATATATGCACCCAATATAGGAGCATCAACCTTTATAAAGTGGCTTCTAGGTAACCTAAAAAAAAAGATATTGACTCTAACACTATCATAACAGGGGACTTAAATATCCCACTAACAATCCTAGATAGATTATAGAGGCAAAAAAATCAACAAGGAGATTCGGATTCTCAACTAGACGCTTGACCAAACACAGAACACTCCACCTAACAACCACAGAATAACATTCTACTCATCACCACATGGAATGTATTCCAAGATTGACCATATCCTTGGCTATAAATCAAGCATAAACAAATTTCATAAAATCAAAATATTGCCATGCAATTTCTCAGACCACAGTGGAACAAAAATAAATACCAACCAACAAAATTCCCCCAAAACCCACAAAGACATGAACATGAAATAGCATGATGTTGAACATCTCTTCATTTTATGTGAACTGAGAAGAAGACATGTGGTGAACTCTCTTTCATTGTTATGAGGAGTCTGGGAAAATAGATATTGGAATAACGAAATACACACAGTCTAGATACCTAAGCGACCCTATGGAATCCAGAAATTTATCACCTTGCTACTACTAATAGTTCATGCTTTACATAACAGAGAAATAAACTTCAATTTTATTATGCCACCGACAATTGGTTTCTTTTGAAGTAGGTAAGCAAATATCCTTAGTAATGAGAGAGCAGATAGTCAGAAGCTGGTTAGGCAAACAGAGGGAGGCAGGGTCTCGAGGAAACTTAACACCTGCAGGAACGCCCCCTGCACCACCCCCATTATATAATTATTGGCTGAAAATGTGGTTAGTGTGGTTAAGAACATCCTGTCAGCCCACGATGTACTGCTAAAAAGGACTTTTTTGTTGCTTAAACCCAGGCGCAGTAGCTTAACTAAATGTCTTAAATTGACCTTAGCTTATTATAATTCATTAACATAGCATTTGCATTGCAGTTTTACACCCCCCTCCCCCCAGTGGGCTTTTCTATGGTACTTATGAGTAATATTCAAGATGAAGTAATTTTGGTCAACGACCTGCATGCGCAATAAGAATTGGGTCTTAGGAAGTAAGGGGCAAATGAGATGCAAATGAGAGAAACGACCCCAGAAAAAATAAGATGAAAACTACACACACACACAAAAAAACTTCTAGCACTGGAAAACCCATTTTGGGTCGCCTCTCTTTTTCTAGAGAGTTTTGTTGCTTAATAAAGTCCTGCTTTCTTTTTGGTGTCCATGTTCCTTAATCTTCTTGGTCATGAGACGAGAACCCAAGGTTGCTGGTTTAAGCTGACAGTGGAGTTCAAAACTCCTGCAACAGTAATATATGTCTTATTTCACAAATATCAGGATTTGGGATTATTTTTGTTTCTACTTAAGAGTCCACTACACTAACTTAAAAAAATGATTACTAGCCGGGCTTGGTGGCTCAGTTTGTAATCCCGCGCCTTTGGGAGGCTGA
>CAUYQG010061239.1:0-10090 GCA_963574415.1 Tarsius wallacei | reverse complement strand
CCACGCCCGGCTGATTTTTTGATTTATTGTAGAGATGAGGTCTCGCTTGCCCAGGCGGGTCTCGAACCCGCGGGCTCAGGCAATCCACTCACCTCAGCCTCCCAAGGCGCGGGATGACAGGCTGAGCCACCGAGCCCGGCTCTTTATTAGTTCTAATACAGTAAGTTCTCTGCATATCAGCCTTCAAGTTGCAAACTTTCAAAGAGGTGAATGTGCATTCTCAAGTCTAACCATGTAAGTTAGTTCAAGTGTCTGGCATCTATCATCACACATGTTCGTCCTCTACTGGTAGTTGTGCTTTTATGGACTTTACTGTACAGTACTGTGTAGAGTACAGGCATGTGGTGTCTTTATTTTAAGCCCAGGATGAATGGTAGCAGGAATAAAAGCAGCGATGATATAGCTGGTACTGTATAGCCGATGGTTTTAATTGATCGCCTGGGCTAACTTTGTTGGGCTCATAAACAAATTAGACTTATGAACATGCTTTCGGAATAGAACTCATTCATATGTAGCGGCTTAATGGTCATTTTTAGTTGTAGCTGATTTCTTAAGATTTTCCATACACAGGATTTTATCATCTGTGAATAAATACTGGTCACTTCTTTATTTCTAATCTGGGTGTCCTTTGTATATTGTTGTCATTTTGGTTGTTTGCCTAATTTCGCCGTCATGAACCTCCAATACTACATTGAAACAGAATCTAGCTCCATTTTTTATGTTTGGCAGCTGACTGCTTCCAAGTCCGACCACTCACTTTTACTTTTGTTCAACATCTTCTTCAAAAAAAACCAGGGTTTTTTCCAACACATAAAACCTATCCTGTACAGGAACCCCTCATAGCAGCCTCTATCCCCAATAAAACAGAAACATTTACCCTTTTCCTGGATTCAAATGCTTTCAGACTGGCTTGGTGTCTATCCTGCTCTCACCAGAAAGCCTAAATATGTCATACATAACTTCAAACCATCGTAGTGTGTACATCAACTGAATAATGGCCTGCCAACGATGTCAGGCCTAATCCTTGGAGCCTGTAAATGTCACTTTAAGAAGGGGGGGAGGTCTTTGTAGCTGTGATTAAGTGGAATGGCTAAATCATCCTGTGTTATCCAGATAAGTCCTAAATAGTATCACTAGTGTCCTTGTCAGAGACCGGCAGAGAGAGATTTGCTATAGCCACAGAGAAGAAGGCATTATGAAGGCAAAGGAAGAGACTGGAGCAATATGACCACAAGCCAAGGAATGCCAGCAGCCACCAGAAACTGGAAGATGGAAGAAACGTTTTCCTCTAGAACCTCTTGAGAGTGCACGGCCCTGCTGGCACCTTGATTTTGGCTTCGTGATTCTGATTTCAGACTTCTGGCCTCCTAAAATGTAAGGGAATAAATCTGTTTTTTGCAAAAGCCTCCACGTTTGAGGCAATTTGTTGCAGCAGCCATATGGAACTAATAGAATGTGTGTGTGGCATCATCAATCTCAGCGTCTGAGGGTGGTTAATCCAGCCTTCCAACTGGCAACCACAGAACATATGTTAATAGAAAGAGGAAGAGTGGATATCTTTGTCTTGTCTCTGATCTTTAGATTTTTTCTGTCTATATTCACAAGGGATATTGGTTTTCTTTTCTTTTGCAGAATTGTATTTGGTATCAGAATGGCTCTGACTTTATAGAATTAGTTGGAAGTTTTCTCCTTTCTCGATATGTGAGAAGTGTTTGTGGAGTGTTGTCACTAATTTTTTTTAAAACGTTTACTAAAACATACCAGCGAAGCCATCTAAGCATGGTCTTTTCTTTTTGGGAAGATCTTGACTTATGAATTCAATGTTTGTACTTATTATAAATATATTTTTTCAGGTTTTTTTGTCCCTCCCCTCCCCCAACTTTCTATGACTAATATTGTGCCTATTCTGCATATGATGTTGTAATTGTTTATTTTCTTACATTCTTTTTACTTTAGTAACTCAGACTAAAAGAGAAAATCAGCATAGATCATAATGTAGTTTACTGATTTTTTTTTCCAACACAAATCTGGTGTTGACTCCCTGTAGTAATTTTTTTTTCTTTTGAGTTGGAGTCTCACTCTGCTGCCCATGCTGGAGTGCAGTAGCACACTCATGGCTACCCCAGCATCGACCTGCTGAGCTCCAGAGATCCTTCTGCCTCAGCCTTCCAAGTAGCCGGAACTACAGGTGTGCACTACCACGCCTGGCTAATTTTTCATTTACTGTAGAGACGAGGTTTCACCAAGTTGCCCTGGCTGGTCTTGAACCCACAGGCTCAGGCAATCCACTCGCCTCAGACTGCTAAGGTGCTGGGATTACAGGCTGAGCCACCAAGCGTGGCCAATTTTTTAAATTTATGTGATCGTCCTCCTCAGCTACCAAATTTCTATCTTGCTACTTTTAAATTCATATATTCTGTCTCTTTTCTGATATGCTCAATTATGTGAGTCTTCACTCTTTTTCTTTAATTTTTTTAGATATTGTTTTCTTTAATCCTTTCAACATCTTGACAATAACTGAGTCAAAGTTTTTGTCTAGTACTTCCAACATCTGGGCCTCCTCAAGGGGAATAGCATGTCTCATAATTTTTGTTGAAAACAAGATATTGTGGATAATATCAAGTGGTAGCTTTGGAAATTAGGTCTCCCAATTTCTGAACTGTTTTTGTTGGCAGCGGTTTGTTTGTTTAATAAATTTTCTAGACTAACTCTATAATGCCATTGTCCCTATAGCATGCAGCCAGTGGAGTGTTAGATTAGTAGGCAGGCCAGAGACATCCTTCAATGGCTTAAGCCTGTAAGTTTCTCACCCTTTTGTCAAGAGGTTCTGTGTATGTTGGGCCATTCATTCACTCATTCATTCGCCACCCTGGTCTTTAAAAATCTGTCTTCACTATGTCCTTGTGCAGAGACACAAGTTGAACAGAGGTGAATGACTGGAGCCTTAGAACATGTTTTCTGGGCACACGTACAACCCTGAATTGACACATGACCATGGATACCCACAGGAATATGTTACATCTTTATAAAGCACCTTGTAGACATTTTGTTTTTCAATCTTCACTTTGAATTTTTGTCTGGGTTCTTATTTGCTCTCACTGGTGTCACAGCATTAGGCAGTTTCTGGACCTTCCAAAAAAGTGGAGTGATAAATTGGATAATCTTTTGTGACTATCTTCTCTTACTTAGCATAATATGCTTAAGGTTCATTCAGGTTATAGTATGCATTAGTGCTTTGCTCGTTTTTATTGTTGGTTGATATTTTGTTTACTTATACATTAATATATAGATATTTGAGTTCTCTTCTTTTTTTACTATTATGCATAGTCCTGCTAAAAATATCTTTGCAAAGACACGTTTTCAACTCTCTTTCATTTCTAAGAGTGGAATTACAGGTGTATAGTTTAATTTCACTTTTAATACTTTTTTGGAAATGTCTAACTGTTTTGGAAATATTTTACATTGCCTCCAGTAATGTATGATGATTCCAATTTCTTCACATCCTTACAAACACTTGTTACAGTCTGCCATTTTAATAATAGTAGCCCTAGTAATTGTGGTGTGGTATCACTTTGTGGTTGTGATCTGAATTTACTTAATGACTAATAATGTTAATTATCACTTTATGCATTTATTGTCCATTTGCATATCTTCTTTGGAGAATTTTCTATTCAAAAAGCTTTCTTAGTTTTGAACTGAATTTTTGGCTTTTTATTATTTTGAGTTGTAAGTGGTCTTTATATATCTGAATCAAGTTCCTTATCAAATACATGATTTGTAACTATTTTCTCCTAACCTATGTCTTATCTTTTTTTATTTTCTCTATGGTATTTTTTTGAAGAACAAAAGATTTTAATTTTGTGTTCAGTTGTCATTTATTTTCCTTTTGTGTCTCTGATTTTGTTGTCATGCCTAATATAACATTCCCTAACTCAAAATCATGAATCTTGCTCCTTTATTTCCTCCTAAGAAGTTTATAATTTTAGACCTTACATTTAGGATGGTAATTCATATTGAGTAATTTTTACACATAGTGTAAGAAAGAAATCTAATATTTTTTCATGTGAATATCCATTGTCCTATCGTTATTTTTTGATATGACTGTTCTACATTTCTTCCTTCATTACATTGTCTTGGCATCTTCTTCAAATACCAATTGGCCATAAATGAAGAGTTTATTTCTAGACTCTCAAATCTATCCCATTAATGCATACCTCTCCTTGTGCTGGTACTATACTACCTCATTTACAGAACTCTGCAGTAACTTTTGAAACCAGAAAGTTTTTCAACTTTGTTCTTCTTTGGAAGATCTTTTGTTCTTCCAAGAGTTTTGTATTTTTAATATAAATTTTCACATAAACATCGATTTCAGCAAAAGCCATCTGGGATTATGGCAATAATATGTAGATTAATTTGGAGAATATCACCATGTTAAAAAATGTCAACTTCTGATCCATGAAACCTGGGTGTCTTTTCTTTCATTTAGATTATTTTAAATTTTATTGAACAATATAATCTTCAGTGTAAAAGTCGCACACCACTTTGGGATTTGTTCCTAAGAATTCTCTTTTTGATTATATTTTCTTACTTTAATTTTCAGAATGTTAATTTCTTGTGAATAGAAATGTTAATAGAAATGAATACAAATTCATTTTTGTAGACTGATCTATCCTGTAACGTGGTACACTCATCTATTGGTTCTAACAATTTCAATAGATTTCATAGAATTTTCTACTCTGTTATCATTTACAAATAGAAATATTTTCACTTTTTCCTTCCCAATAAGGATCCCTTTTACTTCTTTTTGTTATCTAGTTGATCTGGTTAGAATCAACATTAAAAATATTTTAGAAAAGTGACAAGAATTAAATCATTGTCTTGGAGGAAAACATTTAATCTTTCACCTTTAAGTGCTATGTTAGCTTTAGGTCATGCATAGATGTCTTTTATTAAATGGAGGAAGTTTCCTACTATTCTTAGATGGTTGAGTATTTTTATTATAAAAGTATATTGAATTTTATAAAATATGTTTTTTCACGCTATTGAGATGATCATGTGCTTTTTGTTTTTCATTAGCATGATGTATTAGTTTCTTGTGCTACTATAACAAATTGCTGTAATTTGGTGGCCTAAAACAACACACATTTATTATCTTAAAATTCTGCGGGTCATGTCTGAAATAGGTCTCCCGGGACTTAAAGTGAAGAGTCAGAAGGTCTGAGTTCCTTTCTGGAGGCTCCAGGGAAGAATCTATTTCCTGCATTCTTCCAGCTTCTGTGTGCTTTCTACATTCCTTGGCTGGTACCGCCCTTCCATCTCAATGACATCATCGGCTGTTCAAATATTTCTCACATTACATTATTGTGACACTGTCTTTCTTGCCTCCCTCTGTTGCTCGCAAGGAATCTTGTAATTACATTTGGCCTTTCCTAATAAAACAGAAACAGGCTCTTTATCTCAATGTCAGCTGATTAGCAAATTTAATTTCATCTGCAACCTGGATTCTTCTTTACCATGTATCCAGATATCTTTGAGAGGCATAATTTGTCCTATCTACTATATGTGATGCATTACATTGAATGATTTTCAGGTATTAAACATTTTATTCCTGGGAGAAATCTCAGTTGTTCATGGAACATATGCTTTAATTAAACATTTTTTAAAAATTTTAAGATGACCGTATGTGAAAATGCAAACATAAGAAATAATATAGAGATAATTCATATATCCTGTACACAGTCACCCTCAGTGGTATTATCTTGCAAATATATAGTGCCACATCAGTCCTTGGATATTGATATTGACACGTTTAACATTTTGAGCAGTTCCATCATGACAAGTGTCCCTAGATATGCCCTTTTATAAACATAACCATCATCTTCTTTCTTAGCCTACCCTGTCTTTGGCTTCTGGCAACCACAAATCTGTCTCTATTTCTATAAATTACGTCATTTCAAGAATGGTATATAAATGAAAATATACAGTATGTAACATTTTGAGATTGACTTTTTTCACTCTGTGTGATTCTCTGGAGATTCATTCAGATTACTGCATGTAACAATAGTTTGCTCCTTTTTCTTACTGAGTAGTAATCCATAATGTGGATTTTCCACAGTTTGTTTCCCCATTTGCTTTTTGAAAGATGTCTGGGTGTTTCCAATTTGGGGATATTATCAATAAAATTGCTATAAACATGCATGTACAGGTTTTTATGTGATCATCAGTTTCATTTCTCTGGGATAAATGCTCAGGAACAGAATTAATGGATTGTAAGATAGTTGCATGTTTAGTTCAAACAAACAAACAAACAAAAAATTTCCAAAATGTTTTTCAGACTAATGTACCATGCTAAAATTCCATGAACAGTATATCAACCGTACAGTTTCTTAGCATCCTTTCTAGCATTTTATGTTACCATTATTCAAAAAAAATTTAGCCTCTGGTAGGTGTGGAATGAGAGCTAATTGCGGTTTTAAGTTGCATTGCTCTAATGGTTAATGATGTAAAACATCTTTCGTTTATATATTTACCATCTGTATCTCCTCTTTGACACAATGTCTCTTCATGTCTGCTACCATTTTCTAATTAAAATAATTAGGGTTTTTTAACTGTTAAAATTTTTGTTCTTTATATATTCTAGGTATGAATCCTCTGTCGGATATGAAATTTGTGATTATTTTTTCCCATTACTTACCTTGCCTTTTCATCCTTTTATCAGGGTCTTTTACAAAGATTATTTTAAATTTTATTTTAGATGAAATCCATTAGTCAATCTTTCTTTTATTCTTTTTCTCTGCAGTTCTTCTTAGTGTGATGAACTCAGTTGGCTAGCATTTTGTTGAGGATGTTTGTGTTTATATTCGTAAGAAATTTAGGTCTTTAGTTTTTGATTTGTTTGTTTTTCTTGTGTTGTCTGGTTTGGGTATTAGGGTAATGGTGGCTTCATAGAATGAATTGATGAATATTTCCCCCTATTCTATTTTCTGGTAGAGTTTTGTAAAGAATCTGTATTAATTTTTCTTAAGTGTTTGGCAGTGAAACCATCTGGGCCTGGTCTCTTCTTTGTGGGAAGTTTCTGAATTACTAATTTAATCTCTTTACTTGTTACAAGTTCATTAATATTTTCTATTTTTTCCTTGAGTTACATTCTTATTTGTCCCAGCTGTTATTGCAGCTCAGGCTGCTACAATATTAAATAATTGTTACTGATTGATTTGTTAAGAAACACCCTGGAAATAGGGCTTTTTCTGCAGCGCAAGCAGGTCACATAATAACAATGTCCCCAAATGGGGTTTTTTTAGGGAACTGCAAGACAGGTCAAATAGTGACAGTGCTCTGGGGGCGGCATATTTTGAGGCACTTCCATCTCTGTCCAGTGGCTGCAGGCTGCATGGCCTTGCAATGTCTGTGGTCGTGAGGTTAATGGTTTTCAAGGTTGTCACAGCCATTGGGAGAGGATAATAGTATTGGGATAAATTAAAAACCACGAACCCTGCTACTTGTGGCAAGATTCAGCACTTTTCTTTAACTAATACTTTTCAGGTTGTTGCAAGCCTTTGGTTAATTTCCAGAGATGGACAAAATTTGATTCTGACAGCTTTTGTCAATGTCGTCCGTGCCTTTATGGAGATATGGATTTATGGAGGTCTTCACTATGGCATTTCAAAATTCCCCCTAAATTGTACTTTGCTCTTTCTGACTGGTTATAAGAATGACAGAGCAATCAAAATGGGGTAAAATAGCAACATAAGTATTACTAACTCACTTTGAAAAAGATCACACATATTTCCATAAAAGAATTGCTGTTTTTTCTTAGTTTTGCCAGTCATAACATAAAATAGTGTGAATTACGAAATGAGTTATGAGTGGGGAGGCAGCCATTACATATATGGGCAAAATTTATAGACCTCATTGTAAGTAGAAACTGTACTCATTTATGTACTTATTTTGCTTTGAAGGGCTCAACTAATAGCATATATTTTTCTAATTATAAAATAGTCTAACCTCCTGAAAAGACACAGGGAACAATATGATCTGTCTTCTCCAAATTTAAGAAGTTAACCATGGCCAGTCCTTTTGTTACAGTGGCTTAATTTTTTTTTTTATTAATCAGTCCCCTATCCCAATATTTTTTTCCTGAAATTTGTTAGAAAGAGATTCCGTTTCTATCGCTAAAATAAACAAACCTAAATATGAAAGAAAGCTGTGGTTATGGATTTTTTCTTTAAAAAAATTTATATAATTCATGTCAAGGAAAGCTTTAATTGTGCTTTCCAATCATCTATTGTAGTTCAACTTAGAATAATACACCAGTAGTAATGGTGTGTTCTTAGAAAATCTGCAGTATTGACAAGCAGCAGTGTTCATATTCCCATTTGCACATACTGAAAATATCATTTGGGTGAGTTTTTGATTTATGAGGGCAGAACAGAACTTCAAATGAATAGCAACAGCAAAATTCCTGGTACATTAGTCTATATCTGTTTTTAATATTGTAGGAATTCATTTGAATATGTTTCTTTTGTTCCCTAATCCCCCAAACTAACATTCTATCAAAGTTACCTGATGATATAAGTACAGGACACTGTATAAGAAAAACGACTTTTCATATTTTCATCCCTTTTCCAGGGAATTTTTAGAATTGCTGAATCGAGGAATGGTTTTAACAAGAAACACAAGTACTCACTCATTCCAAACAAATGAAAACCTAAAAAATAATCATACTTTTCACCATGGTGTTCTTTATACGTAACCGGTAAAAAAAAATTGCTAGAATTTTAACAAAAGCATTTTCCTAGTTACTTTTATACCATAGATATTGTTGGCAATAATGAAAATAACATGTTTACTTTATTCATTCTTTGTCACCCTATATCATTCGGTTATTTCATGAGAAACCTAAGACTTGATGTGGATCATCTATTTCTATAGGCAACTTACAACAGGAACATCGTGGAAAAGGCATGAAATACAAATTCCTCTTCATGTCTTCCCCTCTCCTTCTAAGTAGAGGGTCAGTTACCAGCCATGAGCCACAAGACTCTGCATGACCTTGCCCTTGCGGATTCTCTGACCTCAGCACCCAGCACTTCCCTTTTTACTCACAGACCTGGGGACACTCAGGCCTCCTTGCTCTTCCTCAAGTGCGTCAAGCCAGTTCTTGTCTCAGGATCTTCCCAAGTATTGCAGCCTCTGGCTAGCATCTTCTTCTCCCAGATATCCATATGGCTACCTACTTGCTCCCTACTGGTCTCTCTTCAAATATCACCTCACTCCAGAGGGCTCTTCTGATGCCTTTCAGGAGGCAGCCTCTGCCTCTTGGTTTCCCTCTCCATCTAAGCCCAGTTTGTTTTTCTTCATGGCATTTATTATCCCTTACATAAACTATTTAATTGGATATAAGTCACAGTGATTGTAAGATACATGATTACTTTATGCATCACTAAGAAAATACTCTGCTAAATAACCGTGAAACAACACTTTCTTTGCTTAGAATTTTTATTTTGATCGTACTAAAAGAGCTCTTTTCAACTTATTCTAAGCATGGATTTCTACCACCTATAGCTCTCATATGTATGAAAAGTGCAAAGGGCAAATAAAAGAAGCTGATTTATTCTTAAAACCTCCTCGCATTAAGAAACAGTGAATTGTTTACATCCCTGTTTTTCTTTTCTTTTTTTTTATTTTTTATTTTAAAATTGTGGGATACAGTTAAGGGTTAGGTATACAAATATGCATTGTGCAGGTACCCATGTTGATGAGGTGTGCCCCCCCATCCCCAGATAGATATTGACTACCGTTAATCCCACCTCCCTTCCCCTCCCTGCCCCCCCCCCCAGTTTCCTGCTCCTGTCAATCCTTTTCTTATAGTATTACGATAGTTGTTCAAGGTCCACTTATGAGGGGGAACATGTGATACTCAGATCTTTGTTTCTGTGAGAGATCACTCAGTATTACAAACTCTAATTCCATCCAGGTTGCTGCAAAATTCATGATTTTGTTCTTTTTTATGGCTGTGTAATATTCCATTGTGTATGTGTGCCACAGTTTTTTAATCCAGTCCTCTTTTGATGGACAGCATGGTTGGTTC
>CAUYQG010061234.1:0-26995 GCA_963574415.1 Tarsius wallacei | reverse complement strand
TCGGGATGCAGGCCTGGTTCAACATTTGTAAGACCATAAACGTAATTAAATACATTAACATGTGAAAACAAAGCCCACATGATTATATCATTAGCTTTTGATAAAATCCAACACCCTTTCTTGATAAAAACCCTCAAACATCTAGGTATAAATGAAACTAACTTCAAAATAGTAAGAGCCATTTACGAGAAACCCACAGCCAGGCATACTGCTAAGCAGACAGAAATTGGAACCATTACTCCGGAAAACCGGAACAAGACAAGGATGCCCACTCTCACCCTGTCTTTTCAACATAGTTTTGGAAGTCCTAGCTAGAGCAATCAGACAAGAGAAAGAGATCAATGTATCCAAATAGGAAAAGAGGAAGTCAAGCTATCCCTCTTTGCAGACGACATGATTCTATACCTTGAAAACCCAAGAGAATCTGTCAAAAACCTCCTTGTGCTGATAAAGAACTTTGGCAAAGTCTCAGGGTATAAAATCAATGTGCAAAACACAGTCGCATTTCTATACACCAAAACAAACAAACAGAAACCCAAATAAAAAGCACAATCCCATTCACAATAGCCAGAAAAAAAAATCAAATAGCTTGGCATCTTCCTAATCAGAGACATGAAAGATCTTTACAATGAAAACTACAAAACACTACTCAAAGAAATCAAAGATGACACAAATAAATGGAAAAATGTTTTATGCTCATGGATTGGAAGAATCAACATTGTTAAGATATCCATCCTACTCAACTCAATCTACAGATTTAACACAATTTAAACAGCCAGCAGCATTTTTCTCAGACCTGGAAATTACAATACAGGAATTAATATGGAAACATAAATGGTCACGAATCAACAAAACAATCCTCTAATAAATAAATAAATAAATAAAAACAAAGCAGGAGGTATCACACTCCCAGACTTTAAACTCTACTATAAAGCTACAATAATAAAAACAACCTGATATTGATGCAAGAACAGGCATATAACCCCTAATTCATCTTTGACAAAGACTTCAGAGGAGAAGTTATTCAGCAAATGGTGCTGCGAAAACTGGCTGACTACATGCAGAAGACTAAAACAAGATCCCTACCCAGCGCCATACACAAACGTCAACTCTAAATGAATCAAAGACCTAAATGTAAAATCCCCAACTATAAGAACCTTAGAAAATGCAGGAGATATACTTATGGAAATTGGAACTGGCAACCAATTCCTGATTAAAACTCCAAGCGCCCATGCCATAAGAGATAAGATAGACAAGTGGGACCTCATCAAACTGAAAAGTTTCTGCAAAGTCAAAGAAACTATCAAGAGAGCAGGGAGACAGACCACAGACTGGGAAAAAATATTTGCCAACTGTATGTCTGACAAAGGCCTAAAATCTAGGATCTAAAAAAAGCTTCCACTTTTATTTGGTACTGACACAATCATAATGTTTCCAGAATGCAATTTTGCCTCTTTTTTTTTTTTTTTTTTTTTTGAGTTGGAGTCTCACTCTGTCACCCAGACTGGAGGGCAGTGGCACTCTTCCGACCACCGCAGCCTCGACCTGCTGGGCTCCAGCAATCCTTTCGCCTCAGCCTTCCAAGTAGCTGGAACTACAGGCACGCACTACCACGCCCGGCTAATTTTTGATTTGTTGTAGAGATAAGGTCTTGCCAAGTTGCCCAGGAGGGTCCCGAACCAGCGGGCTCAGGCAATCCACTTACCTCAGCCGCCCAAAGTGTGGGATTACAGGCTGAGCCACTGAGCCCGGCTCTTAAATTAAAAGTTTATTGAATTTGTTTTATATATGTTTAGTTTATTTTCAAACAATGAAGTAAGTAAGATTGTAAAATAAAATTTTAATAAAGTAAAATATTTACTCCTTAGCACTAACTACTTGGGATGCTGTTAAGAAATTAATTAATTGGTGAATACAAATAAATGGCTTCAAAAGTCATGCAGATTATTTAAAATTCCATGTTGCAACCTTGTCAGTTATAAGAAAATATTTCCCTGCAAAAGTCTTCTTTCAGCTTCACTATGGTGTTGCAAAGAATGATTTATACTTCACATAGACATTGCTAATAAACAGGTGCTTTGAAGGTGTTTGTTAAGTAGTTTAAAAATTCATCCTCCCCTATCAATCTAATTTGCATTTCTTATTTGTCTAACAATTATTATATATTCACAGATTAATCAGAAATCAACAATAGTTGGAATCATCTAAATATCAAAATTGTGATTATTATATTCGAAGTGTATATATTTATAAGATTCCATATTATATATGCATGCCTTATAGCTAATATACAGATTTATAGATTTGAATACTATTTATGGACATATACACAAGAAAGATGATATTCAGCAAAACATATTGTTCCAGATTGACTGTTTACATGTAGTAATACAATCCATTGGTCAATGCCAGTGCAGACTGATTGTTCAATATTTTGCATGTTACCTCTACATGCCATTTAAAAAGAATTGAAGCATAGTGCTAACAAACTAAGATTGTCTTTGAGGGGTTATACAATAAGAAAGTAATATTTATGTTGTCTTTCAAAGTTCTAAAATTTTCTATAGTGAGTACTTAATAATTTTTTAAGCAATCAGAAAATATATATTGTTAAACCCAAAACAGAACAAAATTTGAGTGTTAAGACACTCTAACTCATTTTCAAACCTACTATTAAATTTGTGGTCTTATGGGACTCAGTTCTAGTTGGTGTAGACTTTGTTCTGATTTTCTTTGATCACATATTGATTAAAATCCAAAATAACCAATAAATTCATTATATCAATTATTGTTAAAATAGCTTGGTAATGACTATTATTTACAAAAAGTATCATAATTTTTAAGAAAAAAATAACAGGCCATCAGAAATTCTCATTAAAATTACCTGAACATTGCTTTTTATTTCAATGGTATGAATTTAAGCAAATGCTAGAAAGACACCTCTCTATTCCACAGATTCTCAAGCCTCAACTGGCAGCAATATGAGAGAAGTAAGGACAGTGAATTATAAAGTAATCTGTATTTAATCACTTTGAACTTTATTTTCGGATTATATTTCTTTCCACCTTTTTCTGATTTTGAATTTAAAAAATGATGGGCTAGGAAAATTTGTGCCTCCTCCCTTATACTGCTTTTTATTTTCTTTCTTTGTAAACTTTGAAGTCTGTTTAATGTCTAAAATACATCTTGAAAATGAGAATGGGAAGGAATATTTGGAAAATAAAAATGAAAATCTGTCAAATCTCATTTTTTAACCTCAATTAACCAGTACTTAAGCTTTAAAATCAGATTATGTGCTGTGTAAACTTTTACTGTAGACCATTAGGGTTGATCAAACATAAAAGTGAACAAATCCCGTGTTACCAACCTATACATACATTTTTTAAAATTTCTGTTAATTTTAAAAATTATTTTTATCATAAGCAATATATTTTACTAAAAAGAATGTAAGTTAGAGGAAAGTTGAACTAAAAGACACCATGTACTGGATAATTGTATCTGCACCCCAAATCTACCTTATTTTTACTTAAAGAGAATTCAGGGAGAAAAAAATGTCAAATCAATACTTCTGAAAATGCAGCATTCAGGATAAGAATGCCTCAATAGTTATTATTCAAATTGGGATCAGTTCTCTTTTTGTAAAATATGTGTCATTTGCCCTTGGAAATAACAAATGATTCACTAGCAAATTGTGTTTTCCCTTAATTTTCTTTTTTCATTTAAATCACAAATAACTTCTTTTTTGTAACAGTTTATAACTACATTTAATTTAAAAAGCAAAATTGTTTTTGAAAAAATTGTGCTCAACTTTAAATCAGAAATTCAATTTTAATTCAGACATTTCATATCTATTACTTGTTAGCAATTTTTAAATGAACTTTAAAATAATTGTATTTATTAATAGAATGTAAATGGAATCCATTTTTGGATCAAGGATTCTAAATAAAGGCCAAATCAGAGGTAAGGGAAGACGCATCCAGGAAATTCATAGATACTTTCTCTAAGCAGAGGACACTGCTTCCCCACACTCTTAGAAGTACTCAGAAAAACGTTACATGTGATACATGAACAATTATGGCACCAAGCTGTATATTAATGAAGTACATCTATCTTTGCTCTGGGAAGATAAGCTAAATCTAGTATTATAAAGCCTCAAACAAGTGCAGTGTTGACATTAGTATGGAACCACACCCATCATTTTGGTCACTGATGACCAGTGACATTTAGAGATGTATGGATACAAGTGATGATAATGATGGTGTTGGTGATAATGGTAATTGTAATGATAATGATGTTTATGATGGTGATGATGATGGTGATAGTGATGGTGCAACAGTGATGATAAACATGACAATGGTGATATTTAATACTTATATAATACCACCATGTGCTAGACTGTTTTCTGACTACTTTACCTTTTATTAGTCTTCCATTTAATTCTTTCAGAAACCCTGTGAGAAAGTCATTGACACATTAGAAAGGACATACAGCCAGGATGAGAAACTCTAGAGAACAGCAATGACTCTGAAAATCTTTTGAAAGTCACATCAGCTCACCTGTACCAGGCTTAATCTGTTCCATTGTCAATCAAACCCTGCTTAGCAATAACACAAGAGAGGGATTGGCAGTCGCAGGGCACTGGCAGGGTAGGGAGGGAGAAAGGAGGGCATGTCACAACACAAAGGGTACCTGGTCCCAAACCAGAGAAAGTGAAGGCCAGCTGGAGGCCCAAATTTCACCTGCATGCAGCCTACTTGTGTAGTTAATTTTTACGTGTACCCCCCAAATTTTTGAAAACCCTGCTAAGCAAATACTCTTGAATAAGACAAATGGAAAAAAGCAGTTCCAAAAGAATTTCATAAAAAATTAAAACCTAAAAATATGATTGTAATTATTTGGCATGCATATGTAACAAGGAAACTAATTCCCAACAATTGAAGTAGCAGACTAACTCAAAGTATATATCTAGAACAGTAACAACAACCAATAAAAAAGCTGAAATGCAGCATTTTAGTGCTCAAAACAACAAAAGATTATTAATTTTCGATCAACATACACTCGCTATATGAAAGTACTAGGTTAGTTGCCCTAGAGGAGACAAAAAGAATTAATGTTCATCTTCTGGGAGCTCACCATCCAGTTAGAAGCAAAACATGAGCTCACAGAACCATAATAATATAACACTTAAAAAAGTAGCATTTCTAATTAATTAAATGGAGAACTCAAATTACTTTCCTTTGCCTTTATAATCTCTTTTACAACCCCTCTCCCAACAGGATGACATCTTGGGCTTTTGTAATTCTTTGGAGCTTTATTAAAATATGTTCCTCATTGTACTGAACCTATCTGAATCTTTTTTCACATCTGAGAAATGGGATACTGGACACCTATCCCACAGGATTATTGTATAATGAAATAAGCCAATGACACTAAGACACTCAGAATATTTCTCGGCACATAAGTGGCCCTCAATCAGTGATAACCAATTTCAATACTATTATTATTGCTACCTATGTCTACACCTAACATTCTGACCAGGTTTATTATCTTTGTGTCATTTTGTTCATAATTCTAAGAGCTCCTAGAAGACCGAATTTGACATTTGATGTGTCTTCTCAAATGAAAATAATGAAGTATTTGGTAAAAGGTAACGGTGCAATTAGTATCCAGAGGAACAGTGTTCACTGAGCCCACAGAGGGGTCAAGGCAGGCTTGCTGAGGAATATGAGTTGAATGTATGAGGGAAAAAAAAGTATCTCAGTCTGGGTGGAAGACAAGGCTGAAGCATGAGTCATGGAAGCTTAAGGAGAAAAGAGGTAGTTACAACAGAGAATTTATTGGGTAAGTGATGAAAAAGAGAACTCAAGGAGTTATTGCAGTAGTTTAGTCATGAAAATCTGAAAGACTTTAATAAATGGGGCAACAGAAATAGAAAGGATACAATCAGGTCCTTTCTCAAGAGAGAAAGAAAATAATAATTCAAACATAAGTCAAGTTCGCCCATTTGCAGATAAGAAGGAAGAAAGAGTTAATGGGCTTAGATCACTGTCAGCATATAGAAAGCAACATAGACAAAAAATTCAGAAGCGAGACTACTTTATTTCGTTTAGACAACAAAGACAACGGGAATAATGCAAGTAGGAAAATGAAAGAGAAAGCAGAGGCCATTTTTCTCAGCAGAGACAGAAATAGAATTTGCGATATATTGAGTTTGCGGTTAGCAGGCTGTCATATTGGACGTACTTACTAAATTGTTACATGTGAAGTTGAATCACTGAAGAGAAAACAAAGCAAGAGAGCTAGAAGCAACAATTAGCTCCCTAATTCAACTGATTCTTGTCTATGTGAAGTTGGCATCAAGGTACGTAAGGAATCACAAGTCTCTAACCAAGTCTCTTGGTGCCAACATCAGTAAGGAAAGCAACAAAACCAACCCACCCATTCTTTTTCTGATGGTGCACCCACCCACAGCCTTGGTTCTCCTTGGTTTCTTTGTACAATCTTTTCATTTTTTCTGCAGCAATAGTCTAGCTCTCAGAGACAAAGTGAGTGAGGGACAAAGGAAGACCTTGCCTGCTCAATCCAGCTCCAAGTACAAAGACCAGAGTCACAGTGGGGTCCACAGCCTATATCAGCAAAAATACAAGTGGATCGAAATGCCAGCTTTTACCTAAAATAAAGGTTTTATATCGTGTATGTAGAAATAGAATTTTGTCAGAAAGTAAGACCGTCAACAAACCAGAACACAAATGTTTATTGAAAAGAATTGTTAAACTCTGATTCAGACTAGGGACACCAGGCCAATCACTGAATCCCATGGGGGCATCTACATGCTGCAGTCTTTGCTTGGAAAGTCAGTTTTTAATGGTGCGGTTACACAACTATGTGTCCTTTTGAGGAAACTTAAAAAACCCATAAATTCCAAGTTCATGACACAGGCCTAAATACAGAGTGAAGGAAATGCTTGCTTATGTATGCACATCAAATTCACTGACCTTTCTAAAACCTTAAATGAGATTTTAGTCTTTAATATCCAGTTGTTTTCTTAAGCATAGTCTCATTTGTTTTTCTTGATCACTTGTAAGGCAGATCACTGTTAGAACTTAGGGAGCAAGAGAGAAAGAAAATAATAATTCGAACATAAGTCAAGTTTGCCCATTTACAGATAAGAAAATCACTAGATACAGTGGCTCACACTTATAATTCTAGCCCTTTGGAAGGCTGAAGCAAGATGATTGCTTGAAGCCAAAAGTTTGAGACCAGCATGGCACGGGTAACATAGTGAGACCTTGGCTCTACAAAAAATAAAAAGAAATAGTCAAGTGTGGTGGCACACACTTGTAGTCCCAGCTAGATGGGAAGCTTGAGATCACTTGAGCCCAGGAGTTTGAGGCTGATTGAGCTGTGATTGTGCCACTGCACTCTAGCTTGGGCAGCAAAGCAAGACTCCACCCCTAACAAATAAAATAAATAAATAAATGAAAAGACAACTTCTGAAATCCATTCTTTTCAAAACATGAAGGATTTATCAATAAATCACAATTATTGCCACATAACCACTTAAAAATAAACCATGGTAAATTTTAAAAAATACTCTTAAGTTCATGAAGAGCCGTTATCAGCTATAGTATTCTCTTAACAAGAGAGTTAAACTGATGTGCATGGAAACTACCAATCACTACTTTTCCTATTTCCAAGAAACTTGCTCCTCAACTTGCAATGATTAATTTTTCTGTAGAAACATTCATAGAAAAAAAATCCAGTCTCAAATACTCTCTCATCAGAGAAGAGATATCTAATTCTGAGCCTCAAAAGCTATGTTCTCTAGAATAAAACTATAGCAGAGTTGTATAGAACGGAGTTTATGAAATACCTTGGATCCGGCATTTATAAAATATGTGCTTCAATGATGCACTGAGGTGTCATAAGTAGAAGAGAGCGCTAATTTTAGAAACATGACAGAGGAATGAGAAGGAAAACTCAGTCAAGTGTTAAAACCAGCTAATGTGTGATTGATGTGAGTACCCCGTTGATGTTTAAAGAGAACTCTGCTCTGGCATTTATGTCTCAGCAATGACTTTTCTTCAGCCTAGACGTAAGGGGTCTGAAGGTATTTGAGCCTCCACATCCTCGCTCTGCACCTAAAATACTAATGGATAGCTTTTTAGAGCCTGGGTACTCCAAGTTCTTGGATTCCACTGAATGTGGAGATGCCTGACTGGAGTCAGATGCTTCTGACTGAGGGTGGCTCAGACAGTATCTTCCAGTGGGCCTCTTTAGAAAGTGAAAAAACAGACCAAGAGTGGAGCTCTGTGGTCAGAGGACTTAGGACATCATTAAGACAGGGTAAGCCTCTGTGGCCAATCTAACTTGGCTATAACCCATCAAGTCTGAATGGATTCTGTGTTCTGTATTTCAAATTCTTCCTTCCTTGACACTAGAAAAAAGAATAACAAAAGATTTACCTATGCAGTTGCCCAGTCGGAGAACAACTAATTAAAATAACAATCAAATGCAACAGACCGCACAGCTGATATGTCCCTGTCTTCAGCATGTAGGATTCTTGAATTGTTGCATTCTACTGAAATGCTTGTTTTAAAGTCTTATTACCAAACAACTCTCAGGCAAGCATTTTGTTTTCTGCCCTTGCGATCATCAGAAAGATAAGATGGTGGCTTGAAAAACTGTTTTAAATCATATAATCGTACAATATTTCAACCTTGCTTCCGGCATCTATTTTATTTTTCCCCCCTCTGGGACCATTTCCAGGGATCTCAAGAAAATGAAAGAAACCACTGTGACCAAGCTGGAATGCATGAAAACCATACCACCTCCTCATAGAGGACAGGAAACAGATCCCACAACTCTGCATTTGTCCTTCATCCACCCTGTTCCCTCAAGCAACATGTCCACTCTGTGCCCTTATAGGGAGCCCAGTCCAACTCTACCCCTGCTCCCTGGCCAAAGGGAAGAAGGGTTATATATCCTGGGGCCATGATGTGAGGCATGAGAGGAAATGTTGTCTTTTTGCAAAATAGCAAAATTGTGTGACTACATTAAAGTCAACACTATTTATCTTCACCTCTTGTCCTGTGGGCTGACAAAAGGACACCACTGTTAGGCCCAACCCCCGTGAACAGCTGCAATAGAAAGAAGGCAGGGACTGGTACTTTCAAGTGTCAGACCTTTTGTGCTGACTACTAGTTTATGAGGCTGATGTCAAGCATTGCAGTCAATGAAGTCTTTGTCCTAGGTGTACGGGGCAGGACAGTGGAAAAACTGCCCCCTCTTATATCCCAGGCCCATCCATCTTCCCTTCACCCTGTTTCTCAACTTTTCTGCCTCTTGAGCTGACGGAGAGAGGATCCCTCCTGGGTTAATGTACTGGAAAATTGCTCTGCATGTATATGAGGAGGTTCCTTCCAAATGAAAGAAAAAAAGAAAGGGAAAAAAACTGGGAAGAAGAGTCGTTTTTCCCACTGAACTCATTGGCCTTATGCTTGTGGGTCTGACCCTGATTAAGAAAATCTCAATGTCCTGCTAGGAGGTTTATTGTGAAGTTTGGCAGAACGAACTTCCGATTGAATTTTTTTATTATTTATAATCACAAAGTGGATTTGAACAGCTCCCATCACCCACCCCACCAACTACCCTGACCCCAAGCGTGTGTGCACACACACGCACGCACGCACACACACACACACACACACACACACATCCAAGACCTTACCTTTGAAGAGGCCCCATCCACACACATCCAATTTGCCTTGGAACAATCTATTCTCCTCCTCGGAGCTGGTTTCCCCGAGGCAATTCCCTATAAATAACAGACATGTTGTTTTCATACAGTTACATGGAAGGTTGGACGCTGTGAACTTTGTTGTGTATGGAACCCAGAGGAGGCTGCGTTACGTGATATCACTCACTTGCTTATTTTAACTTTTTTCTAGCTAAAAATAATATCCTCCTTCTAGGCTCCTTCCCCCATGCCTGTGTTTTATTCCTCTATGGGAGATTTTAGATTAAAACAAAATGTCATGTGAGCGGTTAAGGCATCAACTACATATACTCCTGAAATAAAGGACTACAGTGGCACCAAGAGATTTTTATACAATGAGGCTGAGTCTTTCCAGAAATTTCCAAGCAAAAATCACGGGAAATGGGAACACAGAAATCTGGATAATTGTAACCAATGCAAAGTATGCACTTTAGAAGCCAGGAGACACACAGCAATTATTCTTTCAGAAAATAAAGAAAAAATAATTTAGCAGCTTAGCACATTTTCTTTCTCCTTCACTTTCTTTTCTAGAAATTACATTATGCTGCCATTGATGGTTAATTTGGCCAGAGACATTGAGGATGGGATGTACTTACAAATAAAAGCTCTAATTCTTTGCTGGTAGAAGAAAATAAAAACTAGATTTTTAAAAGGAAAATTTGTATAAAAAGCATAAAAGTGATCCAAACATGAAACGTTAATAAAAGAGTAAAATCAATGTTCACAGCTTAATCTTACCTGGATTGTAAATTCTGTTCTTGTGTTGAGTTTAGGACACCATTGACTGAGCCAAAACACCCCATAAAGTTATAATTTTCTGACAACTGAATCACCAAGACCAAATTGTCTCTCCTGTTAATAGGTTTATTGCACAATTATAGCTGACTTCTTATTCTGTTTGCAATGTCAAAAGCTGAGAAGTTCTATGAAATGATTCAATTTTAGCAGATAAAGAATTTCCTGTTTTATTTCCTCTCTTAATCTTTCCCATTCTATACTTTTCACCAAGATTTTTCCCAGTTGAAATCTAACTTTCTTTTCTGCAGTTTCAATTGCTGTTCTACTGACAACCATGGGGCTCATTTAAATATTTAGCAAGATTATAAAAAGAAATGGGGTGAAGCTGACAAATCATGCCCAGGAGAGGGCGGGGAGAGCCGTTAAGTCAAACACAAACGTTCATAGGAACCCCTAATCTCTCAGCCTGTCCCCTTTTGTAGAAGGAGGTCAGAAGCACTTGGTCCCAAGGCCTGCTCCCTAAAGACCCTTAACAAGCAGATGTTACTGTAACATGCTCAGGGAATCAAGCATAAATATGACCCTTGACCCTGGCTGTCAGCTGATCCACTGAGTCTCTTAGAAATATACTCTTAACTTTTCTAAACTCCCACTCTTTCCCACATCCCCCTCCGCTCTGCCCGGCGCCTCCGCCTCGAGTTTCTATGCCTGTGTCTCCTGCTCTGAAGCTAGCACAGTTGCTCTCGGTGTGACCTTTCTCTTCACGGAGGTCAAAGGCCCAAGACCTTAGGCTGGCCTCTTTTCTTGCTAAAGGCCAGCTGATGAATCATTCCCAACTTGAAGGGAACAGAGGAGAGGGGAGGGCTCTGAAGGCCTTTTGAGGGAAACAACTGTGGCCTATACATCAGCATTTGCACTGCTCTGACACTTTCAAAACTCTTCTCTGGGAACCACAGAGAGAAGGGACCAGAGGAGGGACAGAAAGGTCTCACTATCCACCGTGGAATAAATAAGTACGAGAACATGATACCAGCCTTCGAGGTTGTGTAATGGGACACTTTCCTAGAGAAAGAGACAGAGAGAGGAAACAGAGGGAAAAAAATATGGGCATTCTTCAACACACACACATACACACACACACACACACACACACACACACACAAATCCTCCCCTAGATTTCAGTTTTTAGAGCCATGTTTCACAAAATAAGAGAAAAAGATGACATGTATGTGCTTTTGCCCCACTGCAATCTGAGCTTGACGGTTAGAACTTTGATGAACTATTGAATTCTCATGCTTATAATTTAAAAAAATATAAGGAATTTATTTTTCAAAGAAATTGTACCTGTATCTCCTTTATGACAATCCCATATGGGTAGAATGGGAAAGGTGGCATGGGATTGGAAACTATGAAAGCTGCCTGAATTACCTAGAAGGTATGTAATTTGTTATTGTTCTATTTTCCCTATACATAATGTTCTGATTTTGACTTTGATGCTGTGAGCAATACATATTTTACTTGAGATCCTTCAGTAGCCTTTCAGGAATGCTAAGGTTTGGAAATATTGCTGAGACGCACACAACGCTGGAGGTAGGGCTGACCCACCTGACTGCTCAGGCCCAAAATGAAAGGGTCCCTAAGATGGATCTTAAGAGAAGGCCCAAGGGAGTTGCAACACTTGGACCCAAACGGTATTTAGTGGTTTGGAAACCACCAACTCTCAGGTCTTCCAAGAATTAACTTTTGTGAGTCCCTCTCACAATTTCAAGAATTTCAAAGAAGAACCAAGGAACAAGCTGTGCTACCCAGCCTTATGAACATTTGAAAAAAATTTGATTTGTCTTTCTCAAAGCTTTTTAAAAATGGCCTCCTATTAGGCTTTGCTAACTTCAAATTTCTTTCATTAAAAAGTTTTTAATATGAAAATGAAATTAAAAATTAAAAGTATATGCCCATCCTTGTTTAGAAAATGTGTGAATGCAGAGAAAGGATCTTGCTTGCTTGCTTACTTTCTCTTTTCCTCCCTTTTTACTCCTTCATCTGTCTGTTTGGGTATTTTTGTGTGGAGTGTGCAAATGAAGGTAATGAATAAATGCTGGGGATACTGGCCTCTAGATATTAATATCAAAATGAAAGCATGAAATAGCTAGTTGTGCTCAGAATCTCTATGACTATACAAGGCAGCCCACAGATGACACCATTCCTATTGTGACTTTCTACTGCCTCCATCTAGGTTCTTTAGATTTTTTCCTCTAAATATCAAACCACTAAAGATTGTATTCACTTGCTCAGCTAATGTGCTCAGCTAATGGCATCTAACCCAGCAGAGCTGCCCAACTCAGGAGTTCCCCAACCTGGCTAGCCATCGGAAACACTTGACTGTTTTAAAACATGTATATTTCTGGGCCAGATTCCATTTTTACTAAATAAGAATATCTGTGGATTTTTCTCAGGGATATGTACATTTTATGCTTTATCCTTGTGATTATTTTCAAAATTAATTTATTAATAATGCTAGCTGGCAGATTAAAATTATATGCATTTATTATGAGCAAGTTGATTTGAAATGTGTATTCCCATTGTGGAAGGGATAAAGCTAAGTAATTAATATATGCATTATCTCACCTGCTTATCATTTATTTGTAGTGAGAACACTTACAATCTACTGTCTTAGCAATTTTCAAGAATACAATACAGTATATTTTTATTAACTATAGTCACCATACTCTGCAAAACTTATTCTTCCTGTCTAATTGAAATTTTGTATCTTTTGACCAATATCTCTCCAACCTGGTCCCCTCTAGCCCCTGGTAACCACCATTCTACTCTCTGCTCCAGTGAGTTATAGCTTTTTAGTTTCCACATAGAAATGAGCTCATGCAGTGTTAGTCTTTCCGTGTCTGGTTTCTTTCACTTCATGTAATGTCTTCCAGGTTCAACTATGTTGTCACAAATGACAGGGCTTCCTTTTTTTCTTTAAGGCTGAATAGTATTCTATTGTGTAAATACACCACATTTTCTTTATCCATTCATCCCTTGACGGACACTTGAGTTGATTCCACACCTTGGCTATCGTGAATAACACTACAACAAAAGTGGGAGCACTGATATGTCTTCAACATCCTGATTTCACATCCTTTGGATATGTATCCAGAAGTGGAATTGTTGGATTGGATGTGAGTGCTATTTTTAATTTTTTGCAGAACTTCTATACTGTTTTCTGTAATGGCTGTACTAATTACATTTCCACCAACAGTGTGTAAGAGTTTCCTTTTATCTACATTCTTGACAACACTTGTTATCTTTCATCATTTTGACAATAGTCTTTTTAACTACAAAGAGGTGGTATCTCACTGTGGTTTTGATTTGCATTTCTCTTATGATTAGTGTTGTTGAACATTTTTTCATATGCCTGCTGACCATGTATATGTCTTCTTTTGAGAAATGTCTTTTCAGGTCGTTTAACTATCTGTAGTCAACTAAGTTGGAAATCCACTCCTGTAAATAACTGCTCACAAATCAATTGTACAACCATGACTGTAGAAATGATGTATTCTTTAGCCAGGTAAAATATATATATCATCCACTTATACTTGGCTGAAACTTCCAGAACCACAGTGTGAGGACCGAATTACCAATTAAGACTTTCACAATTAGTTCAAATCCTTATCGGGTTTTTATTCTTCTAACTCTGAAAAGTTTATTTCAAAGTGATAAAATAAAAACCCTAATCACTTCTCCATCTTCTTGTTGCTAAAGAGCTGATGGGGATCAACTTCTCATTCTTCATAGCGCTTCCCAATGGAGAAGAAACATAATACCAAAATATAAAGTCTTTCCAGACTAATCAGCCATTTGTTGCCATCAAGATGGTTTCACATGGTTTTAGATCAGTTCACCAAAAATTCATCTCCTAAAGGATTGTGTTCCGAATTTCCCCAAATTTACCAATTTCGCACATGTCTTTTTTATAGGTTATTGTCATTAGCCATACTTGTCACTGCAATTTGCTTAAAAAAAAATATGACGATTTCATCCTTCTTTTTCTTAGACAAATGACCTCCCATTCAGGTGTCTTGGCCCGAAGTTCAATCTTTCATTAGCACATACCAAAGTTCGTCCTCCTTCTCCCTCTGACTCTTATTCTCTTAACCCATCTGCACTCACTTTTTCTCTTAAATCTCCTAACTTGGACAAAACTCTGATTCTGCTACAATCCACTCACCTAGAAGAATGAGGACTGTCACACTTCAAATTCTACACTTAACTACATCATATAGTTGCTGATTTATTTTTCATTAAATTGAAAAAAATATCATACTTTGTCTACTACCTATTTACTTAATAAGGCTTTTATAAACCTATATGCCTAATAAAAGCTTTCATTCTACTAAGATAAATTACACAGGACACAGATAAATATAAAATAACATATTACCTACAGCACATCGTAACAGAGGTGTTGCCCAGCCTTTATTAGAGATTAGAGAATAATATTATTTGAATTATGTCATAACTAAGACAAGAATTGAACCCACAAAGATATGTGTGCAATATCTCAGTGAAACAGACAAAAACAAAATCATGGAGATACAAAATGTGTTTAGGGAATATCAGAGAGTTTGAGTTTAAATTGCCAATCACATGAAAAGAGAGATAAGGAAGAAATGGCTAAAATGTAATGATCACCTGGAATTGAAATTCAGAATATGATGTATCAGGGAAGGATATCCTTGCTGGTTCTTGCTAGCATATCAGTATCAATGAGATTTATTTGTTTGTTTGTTTTTTAGGATGGAGAACATGCTAGCCTCACAATGTAAGGACCAAATTATTATTTATCATTTCCAAAATCAGTTCAAATCATTACACAAAATTTTTGATCCTCTAGTTTACCTAAGATTTCCCATTGATAAATTAGAAGACAGAAGATCCAATCATGACTTTCCTCTTCTTGATATTAGAAAGTCAACTTACAGAATATGCCTTACCATGTCTTTGGGTTCTAACTCCACACTAGCAAGCAACTTTAACTTTCTATAATGCTTTCCCACAGCAAATGCCAGCATATGACATGCTTGGTTATTACAATTTTCATCCACTCAATAAATGGACATCAAGTTTAATATGCCTTTTTATAAGTATGATTAGATACTAGAACTGAGTATACTGATGCGACAGAAATACTGTCTTAAAAAATTGATTACCCATATTAACAAATTTAAAAGAACAGAACTCATACAAAGTATGATCTCAGACTACAAGGGAATTAAAATAGAGTTCATAAACAATATAAATACTGACTTGGGGAAATTAAACAGCAAAACCAAATCCATGGGATTTTAGAAACCTATGGGTCAAAAATAAGTCACAAGAGAAACCGAAAAATTATGTTAAACTATATGCAAATAAAAATACAACTTATCAAAATTTGTGTAATATAGTGAAAGCAGTGCATAGAGGGAAATTATAGTACTAAATATATTAGTAATGTATTAGAAAAGGAGAAATATAAAAAATTGTGTTTCCACGTTAGGAAACTAGAGAAAGAACAGAAATTTAAATAAACAGAAAGGAAAATAAAACAGAAATTATGATAAAAATTAATGAAATTGAAAACAAAAACAATAGAGAAAATCAACAAAACCAAAAACTGGTTCTTTGAAATAATCAATAAAATTAAGGAACCTCTAGCCAGGTTAATCAAAAATGAAAGAAAAGACACAAATTACCAATACAAAAAAATGAAAGAGGTATTATTACTCTTGATTCTGTGGGCATTAATGAACCACAAAGAAATAAAATGAGAAAAATCTATGTTCATAAATTTCGTTTTTTAGTTGAAAAGTACTGATTTGTTGAAAGACACAACAGTGAAATCTCACACAAAAAGAAGTAAACAGGCAACATAAATATCTCTGTATTTATTTTTTCAAATTAAATTAATAATTAATAACCCCCAAGAAAAGCACAAGGCCTAGATGGTTTTACTGGCAAATTGTATTATATGTTCAGAAGAAAATAATACCAACTCCTTGCAATCCTTTCCAGAAAATAGAAGCAGACAGAATGTTTCCCAATCACATTTTTTGATGCAACTGTTACCCTTATCCTAATACCCAAGCCAGACAAAGTCATTACAGCATAGGAAAATGACAAACCAATATCTCAAGGAAATAGGGGAAAAAATTAAAAGTATATTCACAACTTAAAATCAACAATGTATAAAAATAACAAATGGAATGTATTTGCAAAGCTAAGTATGCAAGTATTCAACATGTGAAAATCAATCATTGCAAACCAGTATATCAACAAGCTAAAGAAGGAAAATCATATGACCCCATACAAATTTGTGCAAAGAAAACATATGACAAAATCCAACAACATTCATGATAAAAACAAAAACTCCTAGTAAATGGGATTAGAGAGAAACTAACTCTATTTTTAAAATCCACAAAAATTCAGAGCTAACATTATACATAGTGGTTAAAGACCAGACACTTTCTCCTTGAGATCAAAAATAAGACAAGGATATTGTCTTTCACTACTCCGATTCAACTAAATACTGGAAATCTTAGATAAGACAATAAGAAAAGGGAAAGAAAAGTAAACAGTAAGAAAATAAGAAATAATTCTTTATATGCAAATGACAAGATTATCTATGTAGGCGAAAAAACAAATCTAAAAACAAAGGATCTAAAAACAAAGAAAATAACAACCAAAATCAATCTCCTAGAGCTAATAAGCAACAATAGCAAAATCACAGGATCCAAGATCAATATACAAAAGTAAATATTTTTACCGCATACCAACAATAAACAATTTGAATTTGAATTTTTTTTAAAAAGTACCATTTACTATAGGACCAATACAAAAAAAGAATATTAAGGCTAACAAAATATGCACGAAACCCATGTACAGAGAAAAACAAAACAAATGAAAGAAATCAAAGAACATCTAAATAAGTGATGAGATATTGCATATTCATGTATTAGAAGACTTAACTCAATAATGATTCTAGCCTAATTCTTCCCAATTTGATGTAGAGACTCCACACAAGCCAACTTAGCAATCAGAATCTCATCAGACTCTTTTATAGATATTGACAAACTGTTTCTAAAGTTTATATAGAAAGACAAAAGACCTACAACAACCAACACAATTCTGAAAAAGAAAAACAAAGTTGGAAGACTATAACTAGCTGATTTCAAAACTTAATAAATGCTGCAGTATTCAAGAGAACGTGGTATTGGTGAAAGTCTAGATACATAGATCAATAGAACAGAATATGGCCCAGAAATAGACCTCACAAAGATAGTCAACCGATTTTTGACAAAGTTGCAAAGGGAGTTCAACGGAGAAAGAATAATTTTTTTCAACAAATGATGTAGAAATAATTGAACGTCCAATACGAAAAAAAGTAAGATAGATAGATAGATAAAAGACAAATTTTCCATGCAGAAAAATTCAAAATGATTTATGTAATAATCTACCCTTAATGAGATGGATTATAACTCTCCACTCTTTTCGTGTGTGCTATCCCAGTAATTTGCTTCCAAAGAGTGCAGTATGGAAAGAGGAGAAAAACCACACTGTGGGAAAAACCTGACAAGTCATGTTGATAGTAGACACCTTTGATGTGATGCAGTGAGAATGGCACTTTACCTCTATAGTCTTCTTCCCAAAAACTACAGTCCAAGTTGAATCTTAAGAAAAACATCAGGTAAATCTAAACTGAAGGGAATTATACAAAGTACCTGGTCAGTGTTTCTAAACTGTTCAAGGCTATTAAAAAGAAAAGAGAAATCTAAGAAGCTATCATGCTCAAAGAAAGCCTAAAGAGACATTATAAGACTATATGCAATATGCTATAAAAAGGACAACAGATAAAAATGAAGAAAATCTAATAAAGTATAATTTTTGTTAATAATAATGTATCAATATCTGTTCATTAATTGTGACAAGTGTATCATACTTATGTAAAATGTGAGTAATAAGGGAACTGGATATAAGATACATGGGAATTCTTTGTACTAACTTTTCAGTTTTTCTGTCGATCTAGTCCTTTTTGTGCCCATTAAACCTTTTTAGACATAACTTGAAGTATAACCAGGAACTCCAGTGAAGTTGAGAAATTCAACTTGCTTCAGTCATTAAATACTTTCTTATTTGCTAATAAGTTAGAAAATATATTCATGCATTCAACATTGTTTCCTGAACACTATTTGACACAGACAATATAGCTTGAGCTTGGTATTTAAAAAATGGAACAAGACAAAATTACTAGATCTCAAATTGTTTCAAAGTATGATGCATTGTGATGAGTGGTATAATGTACATAGAAAAAGGAACCAAACCCAAATCCCAAGGAACTGATAAACTTGGAGGATGCGGAGTACTTTGGTCACCAAGAGACCAAGAAAGAGGTGGGAATAGAAGAGGGCCCTCAAGTTATATTATATCACTCACACCTCCCATGGTGCTCAATTCCCTCTTTAGAGGCAACACAAAAACCATGTGCCCATGAATCTCCCAGGGAAACTGTCTGGCTTTTCCTCTCCTGGTATGGGTTAAAATTATAGTGTGGAGAGTGACCTAAAAAAGTCCCCGGTCCTCAGGCAGTAGTGATGATCACACATAGTCATTTATTTAAACAATTCTTTCTTTTTCTACATTAGTATTATCTGAATGAAAACTATAAATACACCATCTCTTTAAGATACTCTGTGATAATATTGTGTATAGTGATTGTAAATTTATTTAAGTAAAAATGCTCTTAGAGGAAATATGTACAAAAAGTGTTGAAATGTTTATAATGTCTGACACAATACGTGTGGTTCTAAGTAAGTTTCCTCTGTAATTAAAGGTAATAGTTAAAAACAACTGGGAAACTTGACAATAGTAAAAATATATATTTTTAAATCCTCAATTTTCACCTCAAAAAGATTAGCTAATTACACTATTATTATGTTATATCAAGAAAATATCAAAAATCTTTTTTTAAAGAATATGTAAGACGTAAGGATCCACCATGAATGATATTAAGTGCAGTTGAAGAAATCATGCAAAGTATGATTTCGAAAACACACATACAAAGAAATATCTAGCAAAAAATGCATCAATAATTTAACTAAATATGTCTATGAATAATAAGCAAACATTTTTAGTTCATATTTTCATAGTTAATGTGTATTTTCCAAACCTTTTCTCTTGAAAAAGAACTACCTTAAATTTTGCCCATAAAAATTTCACATATGCCTAAAAAAATCCTATTTTTTATGCTCTTAAAAATTAGATTTACTCAAAAGAAAGTAATTATTCAAAATTAGGACTCTCCTATATGGTTCCTGTAATCAAAAATTACTGTGCCAATTCACAATGAAGATACTTATGTTCGGGAAAAATACCATCTTCATTTTTAAAAACATGATCCATGTTCCATTTCCTGGATAGGATAGCTATGAGGACCAAATATGCTGGTGTGTCAGTTCTTTGGAAAAGTAAAACATTAAGTATTATTATTATTATTGTTAATATTATTGCTCACTTAGTGTAAATGGAGACTCTAATGTATTTCTCCATGGGTTCTTAACCTAACCAGACATGTATTTATTATATGTTTTGATTAAATTACCCACCTTACTTTGATTAATTTCAATAGGCTTTCCTATATTCGTAAAAAGCATTAAATGAGCTATACTATTTCTGGTTTTGATTAGTTTATTTTCAGGTTACAACACGAACTTTAATGAATGAACAGAAATAGAAAGATGGAGCAGATCTTTTTTCACAAGTATTCAACCCTGACAAAATTGCTTTGGAAAATGAGTTTCACATTGTCATTGCCCTTCCTTCTCCAGTCTCACACCCAGACCGAAGTTCACACACTTTCTTTGATCTACTCTTTTGAGCAAATCTGAAGTGAGATGCTATTTAGAAGAAGAAACTAATGAGAAGGTATTTGCCAGTGAGAACAATTGCCAGGGCATGGAAACTCCACCCGCCAGCAAGACTCTTGCTAATCAGGGGACCTTAGGGAAGCGGAAACCCAAGTTTGACCCTCTCTGAAGAACTGGCCTTAAGGTGACTGAATCCAGTCCATTGAACACAGTTGGTTAGACTGTCACATCAGGGTTAATAACAGAACTGGGTACCATTTTTTTCAACTTGATCATTACACAACTGATATTCTTTACTAATTGCTTCCATTCTTCCAGCATGTACTTTCATGTGGACATTTATTTCATCTATCAAAGGATGAATTATCTCTGTACTACAGGAGGAGTGTTTGAACTGGCTGGCTTGACTTGAAAAAGACAGGATAGAGGATACAAATCTAGGTTTGTTGACCCCAAAGTCCTTAATCTTATTTATATAGTTAGATTTTTCCCACTGAAGTAGTCATCTGCATAGGAGGGGTGGCAACTGACAATCACCTCCAGTTCTCAGTCCTTTAGCAAATTCCATCCATAAGGGAAGTGTAGGAACATAAACTGGGTGCTGAGTAAGGGACAGGGAGAGGGACGTACACAGGCGTGCAACTGTGTTGAGAGGTCACGAGTCAAGAATGTGGCTTTTATTAAGTATGCTGAGGAATCCCAAATGTTTCTTTGTTTGTTTATTTTTTTAGTTAGGGTCTCATTGTGTCAACCCAAACTTACTGAAGTGCAGTGGCGCAATCAGCTCCGACCTCCATGGGCGCAGGTGAAGTGATTCTTCTGTCTCAGCCTCTTGAGTAACTGGGACTACAGGTGCACACCACCAGGTCTGACTATTTTTTTTTTAATAGAGACATGGTCTTGCTATGTTGCTTAGGCTGATCTTGAACTCCTGGGATCAAACAATCCTCCCCACCTCAGCCTCCCAAAGAGCTGGGATTACAGGTGTGAGCCACCATGTCCAGCCCAAAATATTTCTTGAATTGTTGCCTAGATAAATGAGAATTTCTGAGCTGTATTTTAGGGAGTCATGTGGAGAATTGCTTAGAGAAGGGCATGCGTTGAGAATTCAATTAAGAGATTAGTCTGAACAGAAGAGCAATCATGTGAATCTGAACCTGAGCCATCTCAGTGAGAAGGAAAAGCATATGACAAACAAAAATAAATTACTGAAGTGTATTGATAGGAGTCAGTGACAAAGTAATATTGAGGCTAAGAGATATGTAGGGAAGAAAGAGGATCTCTGAAACTATATAACTGTGAAACGAAAATGAAGGTGAAAATGCTACGAGATAAGAAAACTAGGTGCTGGGTTGAAGAGGTTATAATTCTATCCTGAACTGGAATTCATCAGTTTGAAAAACTAAGAACTAAAACTAACACCCAAGAACAAACTTTCTAATTATCAGTGAGCTATGATGTAATTTTGGTCATATTCTCTAATGATGCTATTTTACATGGAAAAATACAACATCAATTATTGGAAGAAAGTGTAGCTGTGGCTAAGAATAGTTCAAGGCTCATGATGGGAGTAAGCACAAAAGGAACTCTGTGTACTTAAAAGTTGGATATAGCTTCATGGGAAATGACAAATACTTGGAAAAGGACATAGAGAAGCAAATCCTTGGGGATGCAAAATAGGATCAATGAAATTCCTTGGTTTTACATTTTTAAAACCCCAGGAGAAAAAGGGATAGACAAATGATTCTTTAAAGCATAGACTGAACTTTTTTTCTCATCAAAAAAAAAAAAAAAAAACTACACTCGCCCTTAATTTACCCTCAATAAATCCATCAAAATCATACATGCCTTTTACTAAAATATAACTGTCAATAAATATGTTAATATTTACATTTTCATTTCTTGAATAACATCCTAATACAACAAACACATCAATCTATTTCAATGTTGTTTCTTAACTGATTTGAGCAAAAGTATAAGAAAATAACTTGGTTAGAAAAGTTTTTTTGAATAATAATGAAGATTGTTCACTTGATAACTCTATGTCCTTGTTTATATATTTTTCCTAAGTAGGATTACGGAAATACATGAAAGCATAGCAGTCAGTCACTATGATTTATTGAGAAATTTCCTTGTACAGATTGTGGTGACTGACAGCATCTGAGTATATGACATTGTCTTTCTTTCAAATGTGTTAACTCCTAAAGTTGGCATGAAGCTGAAAAGAAAAAAACCTCTTTCTCTTTCAATCAAGCCTACAGAACCCAACTCAATAACAAGCTCATAAAGCAAATAAAAATTTGATAACAAGGACCATATCTTCTTAGGGTAGGCAAGATCTGCATATGCACACCATGCATCTTGAAAGTGTTGGCATGTTCTATTTCCATAGTTTTGGTTAATATCTTCATTCATGGTTTGTTAAATTGACATGTGCATTGGTTTAGTATATGGTCATTTTCCGCATGCTTAATACATGGATGTTGTTCTTCGAAGAGTTTCTCTGCAGTCAGTTGACAGCCCAGTCTCTCTCCCAGTGGAATTTGCACTATTCAGACACTTGTACTTACCCATTTATTCAAATTCATTAACTCAATAAAAACACTAACTCAACAAACATTTATTGGGCACATGTTATATAAAGAACATCAGACAAACTAATTTCTTAGATGACTTACCTGGTTGTTTGACCAAATTCACTGGAGGGATTTGTAAAAATGGTTCAACTAATTCTGTGTGTAGAAACAGCAATGTAATCAATATCTGAAAAGACCTAGATGTTTAATGTCAGTGGACATAATGATCTGGGAGCTTTATACAGATGATCAAACAAGTTTCAGATTATTTGTTGTCATGAAGACAACTGATAAAATGTGTCAATAAATCAACTGTACTTTGGGGAGCTGGAAAGGACACATTTGTTCTTAAATACGCCATTGGGTGGGAATACATTAGTTCTTTTCTGATTTGACACATTCTCCAACAAATTTTAAAACATACTCTAATAGACTTGCACTACCATATGGCAGGTTAAAACTGCCTTCCATATTAAATGTCACCAACACAGAAGATTTCTGTTATATAATAAAATATGTAAAATGTATAATATATAGTCTTTAGGTGAGATTATAATCACTGCCAGGTTTATATAGTTTCTATTTGCTAGAGTTTATTTTCATTTTAGTTGCTGCTTTCATTCATTTATGCAAATATATGTTGGCTCATACTCTGTTCCAGGTAAAGAACTGGGGGTAAGAAGATGAGAAGAATATGGGAGAATATGGTACATAAGCAAATATCTAACCCAACGTGTTTGTATCATATTGGAAGTTCACATATGACATTGTGGGAATGCAAGAGTGAGAAAGACAGTAACAGAAAGTGCCAGAATGACTTTGTGTTTCCAGAGATCCTTTTAGAGTGAAGACTTGATGAACATAGAGTTAATCACTGGGGTGGGGGGTAGGAGAGAGGAAAGTGGGAGTGGGCCATCTAGGTATTTCATTGGATAGTTAGTGATAGACTTAGGTCATGGATGTAGGCCTAAAACCCAAGTGTCTTGACTTCATGTTCAGTAACATTGCCACTAAACCATATAGATGCAAAACTATTGAGAGTGCCTAATATTTTATCTGAGATTCAGCATTTAATCAGGGTCTTCAGTATCTTAATCCAAAATTATTTGAAATCAAAGACTCTGTCTTCCCACCTTTAGTCCCAGTGTTCTGCAAAGAGTCAGTCATAAAATATATGCTCAAAAACTTTTTGTTGAATGAGTAAATACATAAATGGATTGATTAATATAGGTACAAAGCAAGACTATGAGAAGGTAGGTGGATAAAATAGATTAGATAGGTAGATAGATGGTAGATAGATGTAGATACAGATTTATAGAAAGAGATCAGAAACACCTTTCGGTCCCTTCAGTTATCCCAGAAATCTATCTCTAAAGCTGACTCTACTAAAGATGTTGTAAAATTCGCTTTTATTACTTTTATTCAAGATTATAATGTACTGGTAGACTTGAACCCTTGTTGCCTACCAATCCCTATTGCCCAACTAAAAAATTAGGAGCTCCTCTCCTGCCATTTAGATATTAAATTCTAGACGATCAAGAATAATACAGAAAAGTTTTAGCACCAAAATCTTTTGGCAGAAGAAAATTCATAGATACATAAAACTAAAAATGTAGATGAAAGAGTTGCAGTCTAAATGATGATGATGATGATGATAATGACGGTATTACAAAGAAAAAGACACTGAGACTAGCTCAAGTTTTGCATTTTTAATCATGATTTTGGGGGTATTCAAAACAACTGACACTTAAATAACTTTAATATTATTTCAAAGAAGTCACAATTTAATGCTCTTATTTTCTTCTACTTAATACATTTGAAGAAATAATAGAACAACCTCACCACACTAAGCATAGTGAAAGAAGTAAAATTTTTCTAGATCTCTTGTGCCTTCCTCATTTAATATCACAGAATTACAATCTCCTCCATAAATAATTATGTTTTTCAGGTTTGGTGTTATTGGCAATGTATCTCACTTCAAGTAAAATTTTGATTGATCTGTTAAATTTTTACTTTTGTAATAATTTTAAAAATAATTAGCTGCTAAAGAGAGTATTATTTTTCTTCACTCTTCACACTTTCCTGTTATCAATAATATTCCTTCTTTATCTTTACTTAAAACACTTTGATAATGTTTCCAAAGACTCACAATATTTTTCTTATTCCTTACTCCTATGGGTAAAAATGTTTAAATCTTCCAGATAGAATTTCTTCAGCTCACTTAAAGAATTTCACCTTCTCAACACCCTTGCATTTAACTTAATGGTTTTCAGATTTCCAAACTCTATTACCACAACGCTATACAAATAACTATAGTTCAAGGGTCAACAAAAGGGACCTATTAGGTGAAAGGTTGAATAACTTGAAAGAAAAGAGTTACAGTTTTAAGAAAGAGGTTTAACAGGTTTGGGACCTCTTGTGTGCTGGCAAGACTCAATTCTTTCTTATTTTGACTCTTCATCACGAAGGTGTTAACTTTTTAGCTGCTGGGGATTTGAGCGTTATTAGGTTTTCTCCTTCCATTTACTTATTAAGTTAGGAGAAACATTACTTCATGGCCAAAACGATATTTCAGATTTTATGAATCAGCTCGCCTTAGGGAAAAATTGAGTTAAATTTGTAGCCTAAACTTGTTCTCATATTTATAACCGAATTAATTCTGTAAACATAATTCTTAAGAAATACACTGAACCATTCAGATTAAAACAGATGTTACTCATCCACACAAAATAAAAATAAAAAAAAATCCCTCAAATGTGATTTTTTAATGTGTCTATCTACTCAGAAGGAGAAGGAAAGCAACACACTATGTTCAAGGCAACCCAAGGGCATATACAAAGAGTTCTACTCTCACATTTAAATTCGTCTTTCCCTCTTCTTTCTTTCCTTGAGATTTTGGCAAAGAGGAGAAAGAAAATTTTGCTGAATCTGTTTTCAATGACTAGATGGCCTGCCCATGACTTTGAATGAAAAATAACTGGCTAATAAATTATGAGAGAGCCACAGACTAAATAAAGAAATTGGGAGCTAATAGGATTTTACAGAGATGAGGACATGGAAATTTGGCACCGATAAATCTATTCACCCATTCATTCACTTCCTCCATTCATTAAGCAACTACTAAGTGAGGTCTCCAAATGTGGAAGACACAGTGCCAGGTACAATGTGTGACATGCACTAAAGAAAGAGCCCTTGGAGACTCAGTGAATATAAGAAGAGGGTTTATTTCAGATGGTTGAATGCAAATAAACCCTAACGTTCAATGAAAGTTTGCTTCATTTCATTGCATAAACCTGAGCTGTAAAAATTATTGCAAGAACACCATCTAGGCTAAAAAGGATGCTGAATGTGATTGCTCAGGTTGAACTGTGGCCTAGATATGGAAATATCTGGATTTGCGTCCCCAGATATTCATCATCTGTGCTCATTTCTACTTGGGGCTTGACTAAGAGCGGCCAGGGACCACTCCCTTGCCTAATGATTTATACGACTAAGACATTTCCACCACTGGATACATTTCACCTCTTAAGAGTGGAAAAAGTTTCTCTTCACCCTAGAGGTTGAATTTTCTTCAGAGCAATCCCAGAGGTACGTGACCATGACAGTAGGGTTCATTTTGTCCATCCAGAAGATATCTGTTGTGTGTCTAGATTTTTAGAGAATATTCTGAGTTATACTTTACATATTCTTTCATATTCTATTTTCTCACTTTATTACAGATATTTGTGTTTATGTCTATCCACCCCTATTAAGTCCCATTTAAGTATATGGACTTTTTTTTTTTATTGTGATACTGAGAGGCACAGTTAAGGGTTAGGTACACAAATATGTCTCGTTCAGGCACCCTTGTTGATAAGAAGTGTCCCCCATCCCCAGACAGGTATTTACTGCTGTTAATCCCTTCCCCTATCCCTCCCACACACCCCCATCTTTTCCCACCACTGTCAGTCATTTTCTTGTGGTAATACGTTGGATGATCAAAGTCCACTATATGAGTGAGAACA
>CAUYQG010061233.1:0-22702 GCA_963574415.1 Tarsius wallacei | reverse complement strand
AAAAATTAAATTAAATTAAATTAAATTAAATTAAATTAAATTAAATTAAAACCACCATACCATCCTTCGCCATCACTTAAATACATACAATAATGTCTTAAGTTCGCATTTTTTTTTTTTTTTTTTTGTCCTCACGTCCCCATTTTGAGTTACCAGGCAAAGAAAGGCAAGGCTTCTCTGGGACTAAGCCCTCTGCTTTCCCCTCCTCTTTTCTCTCATTTGGTCGAGGACACACACAAGTTTGTTTACATACATTTCCCAGCCTGGCTCGGTGGCTCAGTCTGTAATCCCGCACCTTGGGAGGCTGAGGTGAGTGAATTGCCTGAGCCCGCGGGTTCGAGACCCACCTGGGCAACTTGGGGAGACCTCATCTGTACAATAAATAAAAAATCAGCCGGGTGTGGTAGCACGCACCTGTAGTTCCAGCTACTCGAAAGGCTGAGGTGAAAGGATCACCGAGTCCAGCAGGTCGAGGTTGTGGTGGTCGGGAGCGGCCACTGCATTCCAATCTGGGCGACAGAGTGAGACTCCAACTCAAAAATAAAAAACAAAAAACAACAACAACAAAAAACCAAAACATACATTTCCCCACACCACAATTTTCACAGCATTAATTAAACAAATAAGTTTTTTTTGTTGTTGTGCTTCAGGAAAGCACAGGAAAACTGTCAGAGTCAATTTTATTTTTGGTTGCAGAGTTAAATCTTGAATTATTCAACAAAATGTTAGCTTTGGTTTTTCTCACCTCTCAGAAAAACTTAGTAAGCGTTCTATCAACTATTTTTTATCAGTTGATCCAATTTTTTAAAAACTTCATTAATTTTCACACTGTCCGTTGTTTCATGACACAATTAGATAAGCAATATTTCAAAGTAAAAGTTCATTAGAGCCCATAACAGAAAGTAAAATATCTCATTGATTAGCACTAAAAGAATTCTAAAATAGATTTGAAAGGAGGGAACTTTAGAAATTTAGAATATAGGCTCAGCCTGTAATCCCAGCACTTTGGGAGGTGGAGGCGAGCAGATTGCCTGAGCCCTGGGTTCGAGACCTACCCAGGCAACTTGGCGAGACCTTGTCTCTACAATAAATCAAAAATTAGCCGGGCGTGGTAGCGAGCACCTGTAGCTCCAGCTACTTGGAAGGCTGAGGCAGAAGGATCACCAGAGCCCAGCAGGTCGAGGCTGTGGTGGCTGGGAGCGTGCCATTGCACTCCAGTCTGGGTGACAGAGTGAAACTCCAACTCAAAAAAAAAAAAAAGAAATTTAGAATATAATGTAGCCATTTTGAATCAGTACAACCATTTTGCTTAGGCCTCACACCTTGACATTCCCTTGCTACATAGTTTGCACGGCCCATGTGTCCTTTTACCCTATAATCATTTTTTTTTTTTTTTGAGTTGGAATCTCGCTCTGTCGCCCAGACTGGAGTGCAGTGGCCGCTCCCGGCCACCACAGCCTCGACCTGCTGGGCTCTTCCTTGCTTGCCCAGGCAGGTCTCGAACCCGCGGGCTCAGGCAATCCACTCACCTCAGCCTCCCAAAGGCACGGGATTACAGGCTGAGCCACCGAGCCCGGCAGAAACCTATAATCATTAACAAGAAAAATACTTTAGTTTTAGAAGCTGGTGGTTACACAGAACACGTTAAGCATATCCAGTCTTGCTAACAATCTATCTTTTAGGCAGTCGTGTTGATACATTGTATTTTTTTGTTTGTTTTTTGAGTTGGAGTCTCACTCTGTCGCCCAGACTGGAGTGCTCCCGGCCACCGCAGCCTTGACCCGCTGGGCCCGGCGATTCTTCTGCCTCAGCCTTCCAGTAGCTGGAACTACAGGCGTGCGCTACCACGCCTGGCTAATTTTTGATATATTGTAGAGATGAGATCTTGCCAAGTTGCCCAGGCAGGTCTTGAACCCGTGGGCTGGGGCAATTCACTTACCTCAGCCTCCCAAAGGCGCGGGATTACAGGCTGAGCCACCGAGCCCAGCTCCCCACATCTTTAAAATAAAAAAATTTTTTTTAAATGATAGGAAAGTGAGTCAATGGATAGTTTAATTAGCTTGATTTAATCATGCCATACTGTGTACATGTATCAAAACATCACATTGTACCCCATAAATGTACACAATTATAATTGGCTCATAAAACATAAATAAATGAAAATAAACAACAGAAAAAAAAGTTCAACCTCACTGGTAATTAATAAAATGTAAATTTAGCCCAGCACAGTGGCTCACACCTACAATCCCAGCACTTTGGAAGGCTGAGGTGAGAGAATTGCCTGAACCCACGGGTTCGAGACCAGCCTGGGCAACTTGGCCAGACCTCATGTCTACAATAAATCAAAAAATTAGCTGTGCGTGGTCACGCGTGCTTGTAGTTCCAGCTACTTGGAATGCTGAGGCGGAAGGCTCGCCTTAGTGCAGCAGGTCGGGGCTGCGGTGGCCAGGAACATGCCACTGCACTGCAGCCTGGGCGACAGAGTGAAACTCTCACTTAAAAAAATAAAAGGTAAATTTAAAAACTGAAAAAATTGCAAAATTAATTTATATTTATCAAAATATGTGGACATAATTTTAAATAATACTAAAAGACATGGGAGAAAAGCAGTAGTCCTTTGCTTTTCTCTCTCCCTTTTAGGTAGCCACTTTCCATGTCTTTTACTGTCTTCTCATCAGTTCTTTTTCTGAATAAAAGACTGATTCCACTCTACCCTTGAATCAGTTTGATGTAGTTGCCATGTTGTTTGAGACATTGAATATCTTCCAGGAATTTGAACTGGATCAAACTATTTACCAGGTTCTATTATAGAACAGGTTAACATGTAGAATACCAAACTTCTCCAAACATGAATTTTTAAAAATTGAAACTTTTTTGGAGTTATTTTCTAAAAAAGAAATATTACATTACATAAGTTGGGATCTGAATTAATGTGTTCCCTAAAGTGTGAATCGAGAACCAAATCAGAACATCAAATTATTTTCCAAAGTGTATAAGTATTTCATCATTTAGTTTCAAGTTTCTTATGTTTCTGCATCTCTAATTGCAACTTTTTCATTTTTTAACAGGATAAGTAATCTTTATTGTGACCTATTTAATGCTACATTCACAAAATCTTTCTACCCTGATGTTATTTCATTGTATATTATTTCATTGTATATATTGTATATTATTTCATTGTATATTTCACTGATTAAATCTTAAATCATGCACATGTCTTACCTATCATTTCGTTGACCTCGCAGTTCATATTTTGATTTGTTTACAGTGAATTTTAAATACAAATTCTGATTACTGTTTGTCTTTGGGCAATTTACCCACTCTGGATGAATTCTGGAGAAAAGTCTTCCTCTGAAAGGATAGTGATCGTTGCTTCCTTTTGTGTGTTAACTTATAGCCCTCTTCCCTAGTAAATGCATTTTCTTCCATTGAAGGGTTTGTATCTTTTATTATACTCATTCAGTTTTTCAGTAATCTTTACTGCTAGAAACTTCATTCTGTTGTTTCTAAGTACTTCTTAAAATGCTTCTAAATTTTATTTTTCGAATAGCAAAAACTTGAAGTGTGTAAGTGATTGAAATTTGCTTTGCTTTAGTTTGCATAGGGAAACATGACAACTTTTTTTTCATCATTACAGGTTTTTTGTTTTAAACAATGAAGCTGGGCTATTGGAGTACTTTGTAAATGAACAGTCTAGAAACCAGAAACCTAGAGGTACTTTGCAGCTTGCGGGAGCTGTAATATCACCCAGTGATGAGGATTCTCACACCTTCACTGTAAACGCTGCCAGTGGGGAACAGTATAAACTCAGAGGTACAATTGAGATATGAGAATACTGTGATTTTCTTCTTCCTTTGAGAAGTTGCTGTACTTACCTACTTTCTATTTGGAAATAGAAACTAGTGTCATCAGTGATGTAGGTACAATATTCTAAATCTTGGAACTGCTTTGAGAATTTATGAAGTCTGTTTTTATACCTTTTTTTTCAGTGAGTCAATTAGCAAGTCTGTTTGGGATTGGCCTCTCTACAAAATGTGTGTGGATTGGCCCCTCTACAAAATGTGTGTGGGATTGGCCCCTCTATAAAATGGCCCCTCTGCTGATCATCTAAAAACTAGGGCTTATTTAAATGATATTTTTTATGTCTACCATGGAGATGTATTTTGCCCCTTTACTTGGTGTGATTTGTGTGCTCTCTTTGCAGTTTCAGTGACTAAAGTACATTGTTGAGATTTATTATAATGTTCATATTCATTAAAATAAAGCGCAACTTTTGTTTAGAGAAATTTAATTTGTGTAGAAGTTTGTATTTTTTATTTAATAAATACACAGAATATAATGGTAATCCTAGTTGAGTTTGTTCCTACAAATTTGCAAGTATTGATTATAAATCAAATTCTTAATGAAGTTTATTTCTCTAAGTAAGGACTTCTTTTTATGGGAAACTTAAGACATATCGATGTAATGTATCCTTTTAATATCTACATCCTGCTACTCTATCCACTAGCAAGGCTGAGGCTTTGGCCTCTTTCCTGCCTCCTTCCAGTCAGGGAAGTTAACTCTAGTGAGATTAGGACCAATCTCTACTTGACAATGATCTATTCTTCATGCTGTAGACAGTGAATTGCATTCTGAAATAAATAAATATAAAATAACATTCACACTGTTTTTATTAGCCACAGATGCTAAAGAGCGACAACACTGGGTAAGCAGACTTCAGATTTGTACACAACATCATACTGAAGCTATTGGAAAGGTATGTGTATTTATATATGATATTAATATACAAACTGAGGAAAGCATTTTTTTTTTTTTACATTTTAAAATTGAGATACTTTTCATGTACTATAAAACTCACTCCTTTAAAGTATATAATCTCAAGATTTTTAGTATATTCACAAGGTTGTACAATCGTTGCAACTTTCTAATTCCAGAACATTTTCATTACCTCCTCACCTCCCACCAAAAGAAAACCCAGCCCCAGTAGCAGTCATTCCCTGTTCTCCCCTTCCCAAGCATCTGGCAAACACTAGTTTCTATTTCCATGGATTTGTCTATCCTTAAATGGAAGTATATAATATGTAGTTTGTATATCTGACTTCTTTCACTTAGCATAATATTTTCAAGGTCCATCCATATTGTTGCATATATCAGACTTTATTCCTTTTTTTTTTTTTTTTTGAGTTAGAGTCTCACTCCTTCTCCCAGGCTGGAGTGCAGTGCATGCACGCTCATGGCCACCGCAGCGTCAACCTGCTAGGCTCTGGTGATCCTTCCACCTCAGCCTTCCAAGTAGCTGGAACTATAGGCGCACGCAACCCTGCCTGGCTGTTATTTGTTTTCTTGTAGAGAAAAGTTCTCGCCAAGTTGCCCGGGCTGGTCGTGAACCCGCGGGCTCAGGCAGTCCACTCACCTTGGCCTCCCAAAGTGCTGGGATTACGGCTGAGCCACTGAGCCCGGCCACTTTATTCCTTTTTTTAAGGATGAATACTATTCCACTGTATGGATATGCCACATTTTTTACCCACTAACTAGTTGATGGAAATTTGGGTTGTTTTCATTTTATAGATAATATGAATAATGCTGCCATGAAAAATTATGTAAAAATTTTTGTGAATACATGATTTCAGTTTTCTAGGGTATGTATCTAGGAGTGGAATTGCTGGATCATATAGTACTTATGTGTTTAATTTTTTGAGAAGCTGCCATACTGTTTTCCAAAGTGGTCACACCATTTTACATTTCCACCAGCAGTGCATGAGGCTTCGAGTTTCTCTACATCCTTGCCAACACTTGTTATTTATGGTTTTTTTTGTTTTGTTTTGTTTTGTTTTTTGAGTTGGAGCCTCACTCTTGTCGCCCAGGTTGGAGTGCAGGCACACTTGTGGCCACTACAGCCTTTACCTGCTGGGCTCAGGCAATCCTTTTGTCTCAGCCTTCCAAGTAGCTGGAACTACAGAAGCACCCCATCACGCCCAGCTAATTTTTCTTATTTATTGTAGAGATGAGGTCTTGCCAAGTTGCCCAGGCTGGTCTTGAACCCATGGGCTAAGGCAGTCCTCTTACCTTGGCCTCCCAAAGTGCTGGGATTATAGGCGTGAGCCACCGCACCCAGCCTGTTATTTGTCTTAATAAAAAAAAATTATGGCCTGGTACAGTGGCTCATACCTGTAATCTCAGTACTTTGGGAGGCAGAGGCAAGAGGAAAACTTGAGCCCAGGAGTTCAAGACCAGCCTAGGAAACATGGTGAGATCTTTTCTCTGCAGAAAATAAAACAATTAGCTGATCATGGTGGCACACGCCTGAAGTCCCAATTACTTGGGAAGCTGAGGTGAAAGGATCACCTCAACCCAGGAAATTGAGGTGCCCCTTGATCCTGCCACTGCATTCCAGCCTGTGCAACAGAGTGAGACCTGACTCAAAAAAAAAATTTATTATGGCCATCCTAGTGAATATTAAGTGAACTCTTTTGCAATTTTGATTTTATTTCCCTAATGACTAATCATATTGAACATCTTTTCATGCGCTTTATTGGTCAGCCATTTGATATCTTCTTGGAGTGTTTTTTGTTTTTTATGGTGAGAGGGCAATTTTTTTGGGGGGGGTGGTCAGAGTCTCACTGTCGCCCAGGCTGGAGTGCAGTGGCACGCTCACGGCCACCGCAGCCTCAACTTGTTGGGCTCAGGCAATCCTTCTGCCTCAGCCTTTCAAGTAGCTGGAACTATAGGTGTGTACTATCATGCCCGGCTTTTTTTTTTTTTTAATTTATTGTAGAGGTGAGGTCTTACCAAGTCACCCAGGCTAGTCTCGAACCCCTAAGCTCAGGCAGTTCTCTAGCCTTGGCCTCCCAAAGTGCTGGGATTATAGGCTTGAGCCACCACACCTGACCAAAAGAAGAGTTTTAATACTTGACATCTGCGGTTAGAAGTATCTAAAAAGTAATATATGGACAGCATTTTTAAAGGATTTCCTACCTAGGTGATAACTTGACTTTTATTGTAATTATTTTTCTCATTTCCTGGGAATTTTCACCTAAGTGAATTTTAAAAAATTGTTTGTAATTTAGACTTACAGCCTACTCTTCAGGAAATCCAACACAATAGCTTTCCTTTTGTTTTTTGAAGTCAGTGTGTCACTCTGTCACCAAGGCTGGAGTGCATTGGCATGCTCATGGCCACTGCAACCTCAACCTGCTGGGCTCAGGTGATCTTTCTGTCTCAGCCTTCCAAGTAGCTGGAATTATAGACGTGTACCACCACACCTGACTAATTTTTTTATTTATTGTAGATAAAGTTGTCCAGGCTAGTCTCGCCAAGTTGTCCAGGCTTGTCTCGAACCCTTGGGCTCAGACAGTCCTTTTGCCTCCATCTCCCAAAGTGCTGGGATTACAGGCATGAGCAACTGCGCCTGGCAGCTTTTCTTATACTGTAAGATTCTAGTCTGAAAAGTACTAGTTTGTTCCATTGCAAATGTACATTAAGAAATGTATTATATTGCTGAGTACAGATTTTTTGCATTAATCATGATGTTTAAAAATCTGACAAATTTTTTATTATTCTAATATTTGCAAAATGTGAAAAAATATTTTGGCAACATAAAACTGTTCATTAATTTTCTAAGTAGATTATCAACTTATTGATGTGTAAAATGTATAATATGCTGAAACTTTGAATTTAAGTTTTATCATCTCCAGAAATGTTCTTGTAGTCAACTCTGAAGTTAATTTAATTTTAAAAATTGTTCACGTGTAAACCTCAAGTGTATGTTAGTTTGATGGTTAGCGAGCCTAAATTTAAAAAAAAAAAAAGGGAATGATTTTTCTTTGTCTAACAGAATAATCCTCCTCTGAAGTCACGGAGCTTCTCACTGGCATCTAGTGGTAATTCTCCTATATCCCAGAGGAGACCAAGTCAAAATGCCATTTCTTTTTTTAATGTTGGACATTCCAAACTGCAATCAGTGAGCAAAAGAGCTCATTTACCTCCAGACCATCTCGTGGAAGTCAGAGAAGTAAGTATGGTTTGAAGTCAAGTTAAAGTGCACAAAATAATATCTTACCTGTGTGACTTAAGTCATAAAATTTCCCTGACCTCATAGTATCCTACGTTTCCTCATGTCTGTCAACTATGGGCTAGGTTTGCTGTCATTTTTCAAAAGTCTCTATCAGTCTTCAAGTTCTCAAGTAAAAGCACAGACTCCTTTGATGTGAAATTTACTATCAAAAAGATTATTAAGCCTAGTGGGAAGGCTATATGACCAAACCAGGAATTCTTTAAAAAAAAAAAAAAAGGCAGCCGGGCTCGGTGGCTCAGCCTATAATCCCAGCACTTTGGGTGGCCGAGGCCAGTGGATTACCTGAGCCTGCGGATTCGAGAGTAGCCCAGGCAACTTGGCAAGACCTCATCTTTACAATCAATAAAAAATCAGCCGGGCGTGGAAGCGCGTGCCTGTAATTCTGGCTACTTGGAAGCCTGAGGCGGAAGGATCGCTGGAGCCTAGCAGGTTGATGCTGGAGTGACATGAGTGTGCCACTGCACTCCAGCCTAGGCGACAGAGTGAAACTGCAACCCCCCCCCCCCCAAAAAAAAACCAAGCCAAACAAAACAAAACAAAAAAATTTGTATATAATAAAATTTCAAACATACAGAATAGTTAAATCCATAATGTTGCCTGATCTCACCCTTTCTTTCTCTTTTATACTGTATGCCAAATGATTCTAGTTAATAAAGCATACAGTTTGTTAATTTTTAAATATTTCATGTATTACTTACTGAGTTAAATTTGGTAGAGTTTATAGATATCAATGTAGTGGATTGGTAAAAATAGTATTGTAAGTCACACTCAAATGATTCAAGGCAGGAAGCTAGGGAGAATGTATTCTCTCCCAAGTTGTCCTGGGTTATGTTTATAGATGAAGAGATTGAGGTTTAGAGAGATGGAGTAACATGCTCGAGATACATGGACACGCATTTGATTCACTTTCTAGTCCTTTTATATAAACAAATTATAGTTACAAAAGACCCTTTTTAATAAAACACTTTTAGTATTTTATTAGTATTCATGATGATGGTATTCAATTTGTAGATAAATGTCAGTGTGTGTCTTTTAAGGAAACCAAGATGCTTCTATCTTAATATAGAGTGAAGGAAAAGGAAACATTAAAAGTGGTTCAAATCTAAGATACAGAATAAAGAAGAGCATTTAGGGCCAGCTCTGTCATAGTATATTTATTAACCCTTGAAAGCTAGGCAGCCATTAAATTCTTGGAACTCTTTAATCATGGCTAGTGATGGGAGTTCGGGGTAGGCTTCTGAGTAGCTGGTATGTTCAGTTTCCTGGTCTGGGGAATGGTTACATGGTGTATTTGTTTATGAAAATGTATTAAGCCCATACACTTGTGATAAGTATACTTTTCTGTCTGTGTACTATATGTCAGTATATTTCAGTAAAAAGTTAAAAACAAGCAAAAAGTGTATAGTTGGAGTTGTCATGTTTTACAGCACATTTTCAAGGAAAAGGCACCTTTCTGTATTTGGGATTTTGGCTTCTGTAGAGGCCTTCAGCTTGGCTGTACTTGGGTCTTTGAGATCTGATGGCACTGAGACCATTTGCTTTATCTCTGTTAGCGCCTCTTCAGTTGTGAAGGCTTTGGTCAACCTGCTTTTCTCTTTCTGTTTTATTCTCACTGGCCCAGTGGTAATTGCCTATAATACCCACACTAGTATTCTGTGTGTTTAAGTACATTTTTCATATCATTATGATAGCATGTTAATATTTATCACATAACTCTGGCACTTGTATGTAGAGAGTGGCGTTAATGTATAGAATTGGCTGGTTTATCGCAATCTCTCCTTAAATTGTGGCTCCAGTAATTATTCTTGGGTTTGGTGGTACCGTTGTTTGGCAGTCCCTTTGCCACTGATACCCTTCACCCCCACATGTGCAAAAAACAACAACAACAACAACAACAACAACAAAAAGTCTTAGCTGAGCGTATGTACCTTTCCTAGCTTGGTATTTTTGTATTTAAGAATGCAAGTCAAACTATAAGCTTATGACTATATTAGGAACATTTCTATATTCCAATGGAATAATTCTGTTTCTGAGGAAACAGTTCTTTTGGAGTATTTATACCATTTTTTTTTTTTGTCCTCCAGACAATTATTTTTTAATTTTAATTTTTAATTGTAGAGACAGGATCTTAACTCTGTTGCCCAGGCTGGAGCAGAGTGGCTCGATCTTAGCTCACTGCACCTGGAACTCCTGGTTTTAAGTAATCCTCCTACCTCAGACTCCCAAGTAGCTGGGACTATAGGCATGTGTCACCACACCTGGCTAATTGTTTTGTTTTGTTTGTTTTTTTGAAGAGACAGAGTCTCACTGTATTGCCCAGGCTGGTCTCAAAACTCCTGGACTCGAGCAGTCCTCCTCAGCTTCCCAAAGTGCTGGGATTCCAGGTGTGAACCCCATGCTTTGCCCCAGATAAATATTAAACAAATACCTCCAAAACCAGTTTTTCCTTTAAACTACTGGAAACCATCATAACCTAGTCTCTGGAAGCATATTGTTTCCTAGTCTTGTTTATGATGCCATCTGTTTAAGAGCCTGGTTTCAATCAGTGACTTAGATGTATTTCATCGTGGGAGCTATAAGCACTTTATGAAAGTAAAAGCCTTTGGAAAGTTTCTAAGCTCCTCTGAAGCTTGTTTTTATTGAAGACAGTGACTGAAAAGATCTATGTTAAGCTAAAACCATAATTAATGGTTTTCACAAGCCGAAAAAACTTTTTAAAAGCTTCTTATCTTGAACTAATTTTAACTTTATGGAAAATTTGGAAAAATGATACAAGGTTTCTGTATATCCCTTCCCCAATTTTCCATGATGTTACTATCTTACATAACCACAATATAGTTGTTCAAACAGGAAATTATATTATTATAATACTATTAACTACAGTCCTAGGCCAAGTGCAGTGGCTCAAAACCTGTAATCCCAGCACTTTGGGAGACTGAGGCAAGAGGATTGCTTGAGGCCAGGGTTTGAGGCCAGCCTGGGCAACATAGCGAGACCTCGTCTCTACAAAAGAAAAAATTAGCTAGGTGTGGTAGCTCGGGTCTGTTGTTCCAACTGCTCTGGAGGCTGAGGTGGAAGGATCACCTGAGCCCAGGAGGTCAAGGCTGCAGTGAGCTGTGATTGTGCCATTGCACTATACAGTCTGGGCAATAGAGTAAGACTCCAACTCAAAAAAAAAAAAATTGTAGTCCTTGTTCAAACATCAGCAGTTTTTTCACTACTGTTCTCTTTCTGGTTTTGGATCCTATTCAGCATCCTACATTGCATTTAGTTGCTTTTTTTTCTAGTTAGTCTTCTTCAGTCTATAATTGTTCCTCTCTTTCCTTGTCTTTCATGACCTTGACGTTTAAGATTATTGATTTTTTTTTTTAATGCTCCTAAATTTGTATTGTTAGATGTTTTCTCATGATTTGAATGAGAGCATGTGTTTTGGGAATGAATACCACAGAAAGATGTTGTATCCTTAGTACATCAAGGAGTATTTATGATGTTAGTATGTCTTATTACTAGTAATGCTGGCCTTGACAACCTGCTTAAGGTACCTTCTACTGAATGGATTTCTCCACTATAAAGTGGCTATTTTTCCCTTCGTGGTTAATAAGTATCTTGGGGAGGTACTTTGAGATTATACAAATCCTGTTTCTCTTCCAAGAAATTGAGAGAACTTTTGAAACCAAACTGACCTATGGTTCTAGGTAATAATTCACTGTGGTTGTAGGTAACAGTTCTTAAACTTTCTGATTGTGGTATCCCTTTATTCTTAAAAATTATTGAGGACTTCAAAGAGCTTTTGTTTTAAATGGGATAAATTTATTTGGTATTTACCATATTAGAAATTAAAACTAGCCAGGCTCGGTGGCTCAGCCTGTAATCCCGTGCCTTGGGAGGCTGAGGTGAGTGGAATGCCTGAGCCTGCGGGTTTGAGACCTACCTGGGCAACTTGGTGAGACCTCATCTCTACAATAAATCAAAAAATTAGCTGGGTGTGGTAACGTGCGCCTGTAGTTCCAGCTACTTGGAAGGCTGAGGCGGAAGGATCACCGGAGCCCAGCAGGTCGAGGCTGTGGTGGCCGGTAGCGGCCACTGCACTCCAGTCTGGGTGACAGAGTGAGACTCCAACTCAAAAAAAAAAAAAGAAATTAAAACTAAGAAATTAAAATAATGTGTTAATTTTATCTTAAAATAAAAATTAATAAACATGTTTGTTAGCATAAATAACATTTATTTATATCAAACTATTATCTTTTCCAAAACAAACAATAATTTTTCTAAAAGAGTGGATTGTTCAAAAAACAAACAAACAAATTAGCCGGATGTGGTGGCGCCTCCCTGTAGTTCCAGCTACTTGGAAGGCTGAGGCGGAAGGAATCACCTGAGCCCAGCAGATTGAGGCTGCGGTGGCCATGAGTGTACCACTGCACTCTAGCCTGCACGACAAGGTGAGACTCCAACTCAAAAAAAAAAAAGTGGATGTTTTACATTATTGCATTCTCTTCAGTGTCTAGCTTAGTAGAACACAGCATAATTCTTGTATCTGCTTCTGTGCTCAATCCATTCACATGTTTTGGTTGAGATATGTGATGAAAATTTGGCCTACACAGATGTGTGGATGGAAAAAATGGAACATTTTAATAGCTTTTTCGCATAACCATGGCTATTCTGTGGTACGGTGCCAAAACTTGACAACTGATAGTTTCTTAAATGTTAGATGCAGTGTGGAATCTAATACATATCAATGAACTTTCTGTATTTTGTTACAAGAAAATCCATTGGTTTGTCCTGTACTTCAAATAGATCTTCAACCTTTCATGATTTTGTAACACTATGCATTCATTGGTTATTTGGGAGATGTTAGTTCACAGAGTTGTGCAAATCTTGCAAATACTGATCTGTGGAATTATATGCTGTCTAAAATTTACATTTATTAACATCTCTACCAGTCTCATCAGAAAAGGCTTTCAGTATTGGAGAACTGTCAGACTTACAGTGGCAGATGAAGGTTTTCTAAAATTCTAATTTTCATTTTAAAGTTCAAATTTTGTAATTGCTAACAAATACTGTCATTTTTTAAAGTGACAGGCTCATTTTGTTCAGTTTTGAGAAAATGCCTACCACATATCCCAAGCCTGAATCTCCAGAGTTTCTGTCAGTCATCTACATCAGAATGGTAATCTAGGGAGGAAAAAAATCACTAATTCAGCTTGCAACTCTGTCACACAAATGCTTTTCCTCCAGGCAACCTTTGCGCTTTGGTATGCAACAGAAGTGCTTCATATGTACTTAACCATTTTTTGGTATGTGTCCTTTTTTACTTTTTCTTCATCCTTTGAATATAATACAAGTACTTACTGTTTTTTACATAAATAATATTTAAAATGTGTACTCAAGAGACAAGATATAGTAAACCTAATGATTTTTACTGCTTTTTCAAGGACATTCTTAAGTAAAATTGGCTTTTTGTGTGTGTGTGTGAGTGCATGGCAGATGAAGACTGCAGTGCCCACTAGTAGGGTTGGTGCCACTACCTTGACTCTCCTTAACATTCCAACAGTTTTACTCACTACTGCCTTTGCATCATCTGTGCAGATGTCACCACAATGAAAAGGCAAATAACTTCTTAGAATTATTGTGAAAAAGGTTTGACTTCACAGATCCTCTGAAAGGAGTCCCACAGGGATCTGCAGAGCATACTTTGAGAATTACTGTTCTAGTATGATCTAGCTCCTGGAGATTGTGACGCAAAGATGTAATTCAGAGTGAGTTTGAAAGGACCATTTTAATCCAAGTCCATGGGTAAGTCTAGTGTTAGATTAAGTAACAGTGACAAAACCAATTGACTCTTGGTAATAGTGCCATATTGTGTTTGAACACAAATTTATTACAAAAGCTTTACCTAATTAAAATGATCTATTTTAGTATTGAAAGGGTCAAGTGAAGCAAGGTGGGCCAGTGCTGAGTCTGCAGGAATAATGCAAGATTGCAACCAAGTAAGAAAGTAGAACAAAGTAAAGTTTATTATTCACCTTTCACAAGTTGGAAAGGGGGGCCAACATTCAGAGGCAAGTGTGGCCTCGAGTGGCCAAGAGTTAGGTGTGTGTGTGTGTAATATATATATATTAATTTTTTTCTTTTGAGTTGGAGTCTCACTCCATCGCCCAGACTGGAATGCAGTGGCATCGACCTGCTGGGCTTAGGCAATCCTTCTGCCTCAGCCTTCCAAGTAGCTGGTACTACAGGTACGTGCCAATATGCCTGCCTAATTTTTTTATTTATTGTAGAGATGAGGTCTTGCCAAGTTGCCCAGGCTGGTCTCGAACCCATGAGCTCAGGCAATCCTCTCACCTCAGCTTCCCAAAGTTCTGGGATTATAGGCGTGAGCCACTGCGCCCAGCAATTTTTTTTAATTTTAAAGATGTGGGGTGCAATTCAGGGTTAGTATATAAGTGGTCATTGTATAGGTAAAGTTTGGGCCTCCCTTTGGTCCCCATTTCACCTGGTTTGAGATTGAGTACACTTATTGATGTTATCTGCCCCCCCCATAGATCACTTCTAACATCAATACTAGCAGTTGACATTTTGTGCCATTTGCACAAAGGAGCACACTTTTTTCTTTGAAGTGTTATTATATTGTGACTTCTAATTATTTGTGTTGTGAATATCTTAGGAAAGATTTTTTTCCTTTATTTAACTTTTATTGGCTTAAAACTTGTATACTTCTATAAGTACACAAAGCATAAGTGTACCCTTTGATGTCAATTTCCATGTAGTCACTTCCTGGATCAAGAAATTCAATGTTACCAGCACCCTAGAAGACTCTTCTATGCTACTCTTTATGACCCCCTTTCTCACTATCCTGATTTTTAACACCATGGACTTGTTTTGCCTATTTTTGAAATTTCTAAAACTGGAATCACATAATATATACTCTTTTGGGTGTGATTTCTTTTCAGTTCACATCATATGTTTGAGATTTTCTTAAGATGTTGAATGTAGCTGTTCCTTTCTTTACATTGCTATATGTATTCACTATATGATTATGCCGTAATATTTTTTATCCACTCTGGTGTTGATGGGCATGAGTTGATGAACATATGTATGTGTATCTGTTGGTTACATAGCTAAGTGTGTAATTGTTGTATCATAAATTATATTTATTTAGATCTGGTAAATATTACTAAACTGTGTTCCATAGTGGTTACCTATTTGAAAATTTGGATTATTGGGAGTTAGTCCCTAAATTTATATACAAAAATATTTACACAGCACACATATATATGCATGTATAATGTGTATATATAGATACCGTCATACCTACACTTCTCTTGTAAAAACTTTTTTATGGGAAGGGTGAATGTTTTTGATCCTTAACTATGGTGCATGGTTTCAGGGGCTATTTCATGTATGACACAATTGATTGACTTGCTAGGATCGTTTTGCATCTCTTGTACTAGCCCTCTGATAAACTGTATTAAAAATCACCTGGAATAGAGTCTCTGAAATTGAAAGAGCCTGTTCACTATAGACCTACTGTGTGAATTAAACTAGTATCCAAAAGATGGACATTTGTAGAAACTTCTGCTCACTACTGAAAGTAATTAAGCATCATACATTCAGTTTTCATCTAAAAATTGGGTTCCTTATTAATCACCATTATTCATTGGCTTTTGAGTGTATTAAACCCTTTTAACCTGAAAAACTTATAGTCCAGAAATCAGCCTTAATAGGCCCAGAAAGTTAAGTTAGGAAAGAAGAAACAGGTAAGCCATCATGTTCCCAATGTAGATTCAAATTGAGCCTTACCAAAGGTGTGAGAAGAAAGTGGCTGAGAGCCTAGACCAGAAATCAATTTTACTTTGGAATGAAATACTTGATTCTGCTGTTAAAGATGTTCTGAGGCCAGGCTTGGTGGCTCACGCCTATAATCCCAGCACTTTGGGAGGCCAAGGATTGCCTGAGCCTACGGATTGAAGACCAGCCTAGGCAACTTGGTGAGATCTCATCTCTACAATAAGTTTTTTAAAAAGTAGCTAGGCATGGTGGCACTGTGCCTATAGTTCCAGCTACTTGGAAGGCTGAGGTGGAAGGATCACCTGAGCCCAGCAGATTGAGGCTGCAGTGCCGTGAGTGTGCTACTGCACTTCAGCTTAGATGACAGAGGGAGACTCCAACTCAAAAAAAAAAAAAAATGGCCAGGCTTGGTGGCTCAGCCTGTAATCCCGTGCTTTGGGAGGCCGAGGTGAGTGGATTGCCTGAGCCAGCGGGTTCGAGACCCCCCTGGGCAACTTGGCGAGACCTCATCTCTACAATAAATTTAAAAAAAAATTAGCTGGGCATGGTAGCACGCTCCTGTAGTTCCAGCTACTTGGAAGGTTGAGCGGAAGGATCGCCGGGGCCCAGCAGATTGAGGCTGCGGTGGCCAGGAGCGGCCACTGCACTCCAGTCTGGGCGACAGAGTAAGACTTCCACTCAAAAAAATAATAATAATTTTTTAAAAACCCCACATATTCTGGAGTGTTTCTTTTTGGTAACTTGTGTAAATTTAATACTCTTAATCAAAAGTGGCAAGTCTTTTGAGTTTTGTTGCTTCCAAAGAAAAATTACAGCTGCCTAAGGTCATACTCTTTTTTTTTTTTTTATTGTAGAGATGAGGTCTCATCAAATTGCCCAGACTAGTCTGGAACCCCTGGGCTCAGGCAATCCTCTCGCCTCAGCCTCCCAAAGTGCTGGGATTACAGGCTTGAGCCACCACGCCTGGGCAAGGTCATGCTCTTTGGCTTGATTGATAAGCACGTTAAATGCTCATCAATTGAAAATAGTCAAGCAAACTTAAAATAGACTTCTAAGTCTAATATGTCTTCGAAAAACATGGCTCAGAAACTGAATATGGTAATTAAAATGACAACTATATGTAGCCATGCTATATAGAAACCATGCATGGGACCCACAAAACTGTTGTTTTCCTTAGATGATGTCTCATGCTGAAGGACAACAAAGAGACTTAATTAGACGAATTGAATGCCTTCCTGCTTCTGGCCATCTTACTTCCTTGGACCAGGATCTCTTAATGCTCAAAGCAACTTCCATGGCGACTATGAACTGCTTAAATGACTGTTTTCATATTCTCCAGTTGCAGCATGCATCACATCAGAAGGGCTCATTGCCTTCAGGTAAGTTATAAATTAAAGGAAGAACTTAACATTGAAGGCCAAAACATGGAAAGGACTGCATTTGTTATAATTCTAACTTCTGAAAAATCATAACTAAAAAAAAAGGAATCAGTAAGCCTCTTGGTTTTTAATTGTCACACTAATGTTATTCACATTCTTCCTAATTGTGTCCTTTTTTGAATCTTAAATGATTTTAGGACTAATATGTAACTCAAGATGTCAGAAACTGATCTACACATCTCCTGTATTTCTGTACAAATTGGTGGCATTTGTCTATCCAGTTGACCAAAGTAGAAACGTTGGGATTATTTTTTGAGTTTTGGTTTAGTCTACTATTTGTCATTATTTCTATCAGTCACCTTTCAGTTTGAAAAATAATGTGTAGCCAGACATGGTGGCCTGCATTTACAATCCCACCTACTCAGGAGACTGAGGTGAGAGGATCCCTTGAGCACATGAGTAATTGTCCCAGGGAAAATGCTATTGCAAGGGAGTACATTAGAACTCATTTTTCTCTTATCTAATTCCCTTTACTTTTTTTTTTTTTGAGTAGGAGTCTCACTCTGTCACCCAGGCTGGAGTGTAGTGGCACACTCATGGCCACCAACACAGACTTGACCTGTTGAGCTCAGGTGATCCCTCTGCCTCAGCCTTCCAAGTAACTGGAACCACAGGCATGCACCACTACACCCAGCTCATTTTTTTGGATGTATTGTAGAGATGAGGTCTTGCCAAGTTGCCCAGGCTGGTCTCAAACCCTTGGTCTCAGGCAGTCCTCTTGCCTTGACCTCCCAAAGTGCTGGGATTACAGGTGTGAGCCACCACTCCTGGCCAATTCCCTTTACTTATAAATGAAAGATATTTTGGAAATATATTGAGTCTCTGTTCAGGAATGAGTTTTCCTTATTTGGATGGGTAGAGTATGAATCTCATCTTTATGTGTGCCTAAATTTAACATTTCAAGCCAACAAACAGTTTTTAATGGCAATTTTAAATATAGGTCAGGGCACTATTGAGAGAGGCCAATAAACTGAGTATGTTCCCCTTAAAGAACTCATAGTCCAGTTGGGGAAGAAATATGTAAATAGTAAGTATGAAATAATATGCAAGGTGCTACTAGCAATAGTAACAAACCGTGGGAGAGTATATTAATAGATGGATAATGCTGATAGAAAAGATCTGGGAAAGCCATAAAAAAGCTGTGAAGGTCGATTCATATAGGTGTGATAGGTAGAAGGCATTTCAAAGAGACAGAATGTGGATTGGTGCCTTATAGGAATTATAAGTAGTCCAGTATACATTTCCTCCTGTTGTAAAGCACTAGACTCAGTAGAGAACATTTAGAAAATACCATAGAGTCAAGAAGAAATAACAAAACATGCATTGTCCTACCAACCAGAAACTACCACTGTCAGTATATTAGTAATAGTCCCCTCCCAGTGTTTTCTCTTGGTTTTTGTTTATTTTACCCTATGGTTATTAGGGGGAAAAATGGTTTTTTACTTAATGTAAAAAATATTTTTCAATTGATTATATGCTTTTGATAAACAATTTTTTTTTTTTTTTTTTTTTTAGTAGGAGTCCCACTCTGTCACACAGGCTGGAGTGCAGTGGCATGTTCATGGCCACCTCAACCTCGATCTGCTGAGCTCAGTGATCCTTCTGCCTCAGCCTTCCAAGTAGCTGGAACCACCACACCTGGCTAATTTTTGATTTATTGTAGAGATGAGGTCTCGCCAAGTTGTCCAGGCTGATCTCAAACCCCTGGACTCAGGCAGTCCTCTCACCTCCACCTCCCAAAGTGCTGGGATAACAGGCGTGAGCCACCATACCTGGTTTGGCATTAAAATTTTTTATTGACTTTGTTATTCCTTTGAGAAGACAGGTGTAGTTTGGTTTGCTTAACTACTGTATTTTCCTATGTTGAACACTGAGTTATCCTGAGCTATGATTGGATTAATTGTAGTGTTAGTGATAATGGTTTTGTCAATAAAATGAAACAGTTTATTTTCAGTTCATGCAATTTAATTTTCAATAAGTACATCAAAGGGCTGGGTGCAGTGGCTCACACCTATAATACCAGCACTTTGGGAGACCAAGGCGAGAAGATTATCTGATTGTGGTTTAAATATTTTAAAATGTTTGCTTCATGATTAAGGATGTATGTATAATATAAATTTGCATTTTTTAAATTACAAAAGTGAAACACATGGTAAGCTTTACAGAAGTGCTTTAAAAGTAAAAGTTGTTCTCCCACATCACTGTTTTTTAGAGCACACATTTGTGGGTATTGGAGGGAATTAATGAACTGTAATTGTTATTTCTTACCATAAATTGCCATGTTGTCCAAATTAGGTCTGTAGAAATTTATTTCTACAAAGTCACATGAGAATGAAAGTATAACTGTGGAAAGAAATACTGAATTACTTTCCCACTAAAATTTTGAGAAAGAAAAATTAAATATGAGTTCAAATTAGTATTTAATCCTGTAGGGTCCCACTGTCTGTTATCCAAAGTTTACTAGTGATCACTAATTTAGAAGGGACTTGAGACCAAATTACTGATTTGATAAAGAGTTTTATTATTTCCTGTCAGATGAGAAATCTCTTAAGACAGATCTCTTAAATTTAGACTTTGTTTGCATTTTATTTTTGGAGGTAAGGAAATCTGGATATTGATATTAAAAATAAACATTTTGGCTGGGCATGGTAGCTCGCGCCTATAATCCCAACACTTTGGGAGGCAGAGGTGAGAGCATTGCCTGAGCCCACGGGTTCAAGACCAGCCTGGGCAACTTGGCAGGACCTCATCTCTAGAATAAATTTAAAAAGTAGCTGGGCGTGGGGACATGTGCCTGTAGTCCCAGCTACTTGGAAGGCTGATGCGGAAGAATTACCTGAGTCCAGCAGGTCGAGGCTGCAGTGGCCATGAGGGTGCCACTGTCCTCCAGCCTGGGCGACAGAGTGAAACTCCAACTAAAAAACAAACAAACAAACAAAAACATTTTAAGGTAGGAGCAAAGTGTTTTCATGTCTCTGGAATTGTAAAACAGGTCCCATGAATTTATGTGGGACATTTCCCTAATCATGAATCCCTCACCCTCTCCAGTGCCAGGTGAGACTGAACAAGACAAGATGCTCTGGTAGCCTGGTAGGTACTTTGTAATTTATTCCTCTATTGAAGTCCGGGATTTTGTTATAGGCAGAGTAAATTCCTTACTCTTAAATTTCTGCTGCAGTAGTCTGAGCGTCTATTATTATAGTACTCTATAACCAAGCTTCTGTGAAACCTAGATCAGCCTCTGAAATCAAATGGAACATTTTCCATTATTGATTAGGCATAGAATCCACTTTGTTAAACTAGTTGAGGGTAACTAGAGACTTTTGAATCACTAACTGAGATGACAGGTCTCCAAATGTGACCACTGTCTTCACTAGGTCAGTTATTATTTATTCAGTGGAAGAGTCTTTCATTTAAGCTGTATGGGGGCTATTTTTATGACTGTGAAAAGATGAACATGTATTTTCAATTCTTAAATTAGATCCGGGGGTTACTTTGATTGATTAGAAATTGCTGCTGAGAATAAGGTTCACTTCCAAAGGGAAGCAATTTTATTGCTGCATCTCCCAGACTCCTCCTGTAGTTGTGACCCTCTGAAACCTAATTGCATATATACAGAGGGAGCTAAAAAATGTGTACACATTTTAGGAAAGGAAAAAACTGTATTAAACTTGTAATACTCGATATATATCATTTGACTTCTGCAGTCACAAGAGGTGTTCAAAGTGATTACCATCAACATACAGATACTTCTGAAAAGTACTTTGAAAAGTAATATATAGATAACATTGCTTAAAATGTGTACTTTTTTTGGCACCCCCAGTATATATAATTTTATCACTAGAGGAACAGGGTTTATACAGAGAGGACAAAAAATTAACTGCTAGATTGGGAATACACTTCATGATTCACAGACTTGGCCCAAGAAGTGAATTCAGTCCTATTCAGGGTTGATTTCTTTTAAATAGTATCTAATTTCAAGTTGCAAGTTGCTCTGTTGTAAAATACCCAATCATGGTACTCATGCTAATGAGATACAACTGGCTGCCTTGCCAGGTCTTTTAACAGGTTGAATTGCTTTTAGTCTTGTAGACGCAAAAGAAAATTGTTTAGTAAAAACCCATATGTGCTGAACTTTCCAGATTATGAGCAAGTTACAGCAAAAGTTTTCTCTTACTTCATCAGGAGCGACAATCGAGTGGTTAGAACCAAAGATACCTTTATCAAACCACTATAAAAATGGAGCTGACCAGCCCTTTGCAACTGAGCAGAGCAAGCCGGTGGCAGTCCCAGAAGAGCAGTCTGTGGCAGAATCTGGACTATTAGTAAGGGTAAGGTAATAAAAAATATGGTTTTGGTATAAAAAATTAGGAATCATTGAAGAGGGTCAGTTCTCTTTTCCTTGTCAGGGCATTCAAGTCAGCATAACACCAGAACAACACTCTTGCAGATTCTAAATTTTCTAAATTTTTTCACTGTTGTTTTACTTTAAACTGCACTTATTTTGGAAGAGGTCTTTTAGATTAAACTTCACATGTTGTGTTTTCCAGGTCAAATCGTGTGCCCTTTTTAGTTTTAATTTATATTTGCTGGATAAAAATATATTTTAGAAAGTGAAATTTGCATGTTTTTCTTTTTGCAGAAAACAACTCATTGCACATTGTTTATCTCTTACGTCTCATATCCCATTATCTTAATTTAACATTATTGCAAGCTTAAAAGGTTATTATTAAGTCTTTTTTTGATATTAAGCACTTTACCAAACCAGTTTTTTCAAGTATTATTCTACTTAAAATAGCACATGATCTCAGGGTTTAATATTTTTATAAGCTATTATTTATTCCACATTTCTTAGATGCCAAAGAGTACTTTTGTTCCATTCATAGGTCTACTACTGTAACAAATCTCTTTTTTTTTTTTGCCTTTTGTGTTCATGGCTATTATTTTATAGTCATCATAATTTCAGATAATTGTTTTGTTGTGTTGAGTCAGGGCCTTACTCTGTTGCCCAGGATGGAGTGCAGTGACACAACCATGGCTCACTGCAGCCTTGACCTCCTGGGTTCAGGCGATCCTTCTGCCTCAACTTCCTGAATAGCTGGGACTACAGGTGCACACCACTATGCCTGGCTAATTTTTTTGTAGCTATGAGGTCTTGCTATGTCAAACTTCTGGGCTCAAACAGTCCTCCCTCCTCAGCCTCCCAAAGTGCTAGGATAACAGATGTGAGCCACTATGCCCAGCCAGATAAGTTTTTGTTTTTATTATTTTATTTATTTATTTATTTTTATTTTTATATTTTTTTGAGTTGGAGTCTCACTCACCCAGACTGGAGTGCAGTGGCCACTCCCGGCCACCACAGCCTCGACCTGCTGGGCTCCGGCGATCCTTCTGCCTCAGC
>CAUYQG010061231.1:0-10844 GCA_963574415.1 Tarsius wallacei | reverse complement strand
CTTCAAGAGGGACAAACGAAGAGTGTTCAAAGGACACTGGTTCAAGTGAAAGTCCTGAAACTAATACTATAAGAAAGGGATTGGCGGTAGCAGGAGACTGCCAGGGGAGGTGAGGAGGGATTGGCAGCTGAGGGAAACTGCTGGGGGAGGGAGGGGCATACCTCGTCAACAAGGGTACCTGCATAATGAACATTGGTATACCTAACCTAAGTCGTACTCTGCATCTATATAATAATCATTTTTTAAAAGTCCTGAAGTAGCATTGCGAGAACAAAAACTTGAAGAAATGGGTTATTTAGCTAAAAAAAAAAAAAAAAAGCACAAAACTTGCAGGCAGGGGCTGAAGGGACATATTTGTTCTACACTAAGAAGTAGAATTGAAACAACAGATAGAAACAATGGCAGGGGCAGAAATTTGCTCTCTATTAGGAGAGAAATTTCTCAACTCTCAGTGCTATGTGACCCAAAATGGGCTTTCTAGGCTGGAGAGGGGAAGTGGGAGGAGTTGGGGGTTACCTGTCAAAGAAAGTGTCCATATCTAGCTTGTAGCACCTCTGCAATGTGGTCATTCAAGCAAGAAAGGACGGGGGAATGGAGCTTGGCTTGATGATCTTTCTAACAGATACAAAGATTAGGATGAAGAGAGGAAGGGAAAAAGTGACCTAACTTTCAAAAATCCAAAATTTGAAGACCCAATAGAGGCCCAACAGCAACCTATGGATGCCAAGGACATTTTTCCTAATAGATTCATTGAAAGGCTTTCTCTTTGGCAAAACAAAAGATGTTCCTTTCTGTTCACTCAAAAGAAAAAAAACAAGCAAACACTAACTATCCTCTAACTTATCTGTCCAATTCCCCTGTCTTTGAATATTGTCTCAGGCAGTTTTGTCTCCTTCTTAGTGACAAATTATGTTCTCCTACACCTCCAACCTGAGAAAGGTCTGGGGTTTGTCAGGTCAGCCCAGGCTGCAGCTAAGAATATACAATCTCCCCTTGTATTAAATATAGATTCCCAAAAGACAAACTGTCTTCTCCCAAGGGTGTCTGCCTCGACAACCTCATTTCAAATAGAGACTGAGACTGAACCAGACTCAGAGAATCCCCAGCAGTCAAAACCAGCAGCTGAAATCTCCAGAAGAGATGGCTGGCAAGAGCTGGGTCGTCTTCCCTGAACTGAGACCCAGGCAATAGCTGGCCGAGCATGACTCAGAAGACGTATCCGAGCCTGTGAACGAAGCCCAGGCCTTTGGGCTGCGTGATCATCACATCACACTCACAGCCGTGAGCCAGCAGGTGAGCTGCTGTGACTAGCACATCATTTCTTTCTGGCTGGGATTTCTGCAGAGTCCGCTCCTCACGAGGAAGGCAAGCAATCTGAGGAAGGCAACAGTAGCAACCGCAATGAGTCAACAATAGGATGAGTGAACATGCACGTGAGCACCTACCACAACCTTGTCCTCGTAGGTACAGGAAATTCATGATTCACAGATAGATGAAGGAGACATGGCCACTGCCCTTGAGGAGCTCATAGTCCATTGGGAAAACAGACATATAACCTCAGAAGGGTAACGGAACATGGGGTGCCCTCCTGGAGATGGGTCTGTTTGAACACAGGTCAGAGAGTAACCAATGATCCCTGGGGAGCTCTCATGGATCTTATGCCAGCTGAACTGGGGAAAAGTATGCTAGGCAGAGGGGAAAACAAGAGGACAGGCACAGAGGCAAGATATTTGCTGCAGCCATTTGGGGAAATGGAGTGTCTGAGTTTCATTTATTATAGAATTTGAAAAAACATGACTTCTGTAAATGATGAGCCCAAACTAAAAGGGTTTGCATAGGCAGACCCAACACCCTCCATGGATGGGATACCAGTGAAAATGGATTGGCCAGAAGTAGGTAGAATGTGACTTTAGAGCACAATGTACAAAGGGGACCTAAAAAAAACCCGGAATTATCTTTTGGAGGGCATGTCCCTTGTAGTACAGGCTTTCTCCACTAGGCAAGTGTTCTAGGAGCCCATCAGCATCAGTGTACCAGCTAACATTGTTGTGAGAGGCTGCATTCAGCTTCAGTGAATTGTTTTTAGAGATTCTTTCAACATGTTTGCCCATTTCATTATGGATGATTTACGAACACATCTGCGCACACAGCACACTGAATGTTGAGCAGTTTTTTACTAAAAACAGCCTGACCCTCATGCCATACCCTCCCTATTCACCCGATCTTGTCCAGGTGACTTTTTTTGGTTTGTTTCCCTAGATGAAAAAAGTCCTCAAAGGGAAACATTTTGTCATTGTATAAGAACTAGAACAAACAAACAGCAGAAGCACTAAAGGCATCAAAATTGATGAGTTCAAAAACTGTTTTGAACAGTGAAAAAAGCATCACAGTAGGTGTATTGTATCAAACAGAGAGTACTTTGAAGGTGACAGGTTTAAGCATGTAAGAATAAATACACATTTTTTAATAAATAAATTCTGTTTTGGGGGGGGTGTTCCCCTTCGTACACCTATCCATGTCTAAAAAAAATACACCATGAATAAGAAAGAGAAAAGAAGTCTTCTTTTGGTTAGGAAGTGTTCAATTTTTTTAAAAAAAACAAGTGCCCAGCAAAGACTTCCACTATGGAGGCAGCGTAGTAACAATGATGGCATTAGAGGGGAGTGGTTGGAAAAATGCTGGAAAAGTAAATAGGTCAGGCCATTCCACAAGAACATGACTTTTTTTTTTCTCTGTAAGAACACTGGATAAATGCGTGAAAGATAAATCTCCATCGAAATTCAGCTACCTCAGTTGTCTCCTAATAGCTCCCTTTCAGGGGAGAGCTGATGAAATTGACAGTGGAATTGACAGTGATAGCGTGCAAGTCCTGATCTTTTCACCAAGTTTTAGACAAAGATGTTTGACAAGATGAAGCGGCACATGTGTCAAGTGACAAGCCTGCTGACTTCTGCCAAGGATAAACACTGTCAGCAAAACCGTTCCTTCCAACTGCCCAGGAAACTGTGGCGGGCCTGCTGAATGGAGCAACTGGCACTCTCCAGCCTTTTCTCTTTATGAATTCTAGAGAGGAAATCGTATCCCAGGCTACCATGTGAGCTGTCATTGACTTGGTCAAAGGAGAAAACTTAAACAGAATTATCAGTTCCATCAAGCACAGGTCACACTGCTTTCTTGTTTTATCCCATTTTACCTGAGGGTCAACTGAATGAACATATCTTCATTTTTTTAAAAAGTATTTTTTTCCAGGACAGGTTCTCTTACTCTGTCGCCCAGGCAGAAGTGCGGCAGCACAATCATAACTCACTGCAGGCTCGAATGCCTGGGCGCACACCACCACACCCAGCTAAGTTTTTTTACTTTACTGTAGAGATGGGGTTTCCTTGTGTTGCCCAGGCTGGTCTCAAACTCCTGGGTTCAAGCAATCTTCCCACCTTTGCCTCCCAAAGCACTGGAATTACAGGTGTGATCCACTGTGCCCAGCCAACCTTCCTTTAGATTTCATTTTTGAAGGCTATTTGAGGATACTTATCTCTCTCAGAAGATCAAAAGAGGTGTTTTTGAAGTAATAGAAAGTTCAGTAAGTAGTTCAGAAGTAAAACGAACAAACAAACAAATATATCTTAAAAACTGGGTTTACCTTAGAACCACTGAATTTTTGTGTGATCTTGGGTAGGTCACTGCCTCTCTGACAGATGATCTTTTCATTTATTCTAGCTTATTGTGAGAGATTGTGACTTTCGAGTTGGTTGATAGATATCTTTAAACAATATTATTCATTAATTTAATCAATAAATATTTTGAACTCCTATTATGTACCAGGAATTGTCCTAGATATTGCCTAAGAATAAATGAGTTTTTTCGTTCCTTGTTCCAAAGAGAATTTGAGGCAGCCTGAAATAATAATTCAACACAAGTACCAATCTTGAGAAAATAAAGTGAAATCAGATATCATATAATCACATATGTGTGTCATCAGATCTTTCTTAGTTATTTGCTTAGAGGTAGACCACTAATTTGTCTCTGAGCTTCCTTGTAGCCAATGCAAAGGGGGAAACACAACGTATTTCATAATTTTCTGGATCTATAAGACACAAATAACATCAAAGCTATTTCTGATGCTGAGCTCTGAATATTTAATGTCAGCTTAGCATAAATACTTCAAACGATAGAAACCTTAATTCAACAAACATTCGCTCACACCTACTCTGTACAAACCCTGTGCCAGGTATTAAAAAGAGTGAGATGAGGTAAGATGGAGTCTGTGCCCATCAAGTCTTTCACGGGCATAAACTGCAGATCAAGACTCCAAGGCTATTACTGTCAATTCTACCATCAATTTCATCAACCCTCCCCGCACATGAAAGAGAGCTATCATAAAGTAAGCTTCTATAGAGGTCCTCCTAGCTTAGGGGAAATTCTAGTAGAATGTTGAAACTGCAGATACAAAGATGAGGAGATGGAAGCAGGAATAGGGGGCTTCTCTGTGCTTAGGAGACACCCTCTCCTGCCCCCACCCTGCTCTGAAACATGTATCTGGAACAAGCACATGGAATGGGTGGATGTTTTTAAAGCTTTATCATCAACAACTAATCTGCTTTACAGTGCTTTAAAATGCCACTGTTGGCAAATGAACCATCACACCTGAAAGATGCAGCAGGCCCCACTCTGACCCGCCGGAAGTACTGAGCTAATGCCAGACCAGGGGAGCCCATCACAGCCAGCTTGCTCCTGGGTTCACAGAACTTGCCTGGAAAGATACTGCCCTCAAACACATAGCTCTACAGATCCTCAGAGGCACCTATTTCATTATTCTCATTTTTCCAATAAGGAATCCCATCAAAACCCATTAAAGAGAGTCATAGATCGGACAAGTGACTTACCCAAGGCCATATCGGCAGAGTAGGGACCTGATTGCAGAAACACTTCACCACATGCTGGGATGCTATTTGGGATTTTAAGTATCAGCCCTGTTGGAACTGTGGCTTCCTGAGACCATGTTTTAACATCTCATTCATTCCTACCCTACCCCACGCCTGGAACATCACTAGAAAGTCACATTGTGCTGTTTTGCATTGAGTTCTTGCAACCCAGAAATGGGCAGTCTCTATCTAGCACAGATTATCAGCATGGGGAGCACATTGGAGCACCTGGGGAGTGTTAACAAAAACGATGGATGCCCTGGCCCCATCTGAACTAAATGAATCAGAATGACAAATGATTGTAACGTACAGGTGTGGTCAAAAACCACTGACCTAGCCTCTCATAGTTCCAAAGCATGGCCATTCTGCCTTGGGCTGGAGCCTGAAGCCACAACAGAGCTACGAAATCATTGTTCTTGGAAGGTTAGTTCCACTGGGATGTCCTTGCCAAGGCTTTAGTCCCAGGGTGTTCTTTAAAATCAATAGCGGGAGTCTTTTCTCTGCTACTGTTCATATACTGCCATCTAGTGGTGGTTGTGGCTTTTCGGGAGGGGGGCGAGTCATAAAGATGCAATCGTGCCCCAGCTGTAGTGAGAAATTTCATTACGGTTCTAGAACCCCAGGCTCTTTTATTATTTGGACATTCTTTACTTGCAAAATGCCTTATGGTTTCCCCTCCAGGAGTATCTACAGGTCCTTGATTTTATTTGGGCAGAGAGCCCAGGGTGGAAGCCGACCCAGACTCAAACAGAATCAGAACGATCGCCTTGCAGACTCAAGAACCTGCATGTGAGCCCCGTCTCGGCAACGTGCCAGTCAGTTGACGTTGAACGTGTCATTTCATTTCCCGTGCTTCAGTTTACTCATTTGAAAGATGGAGAGAATAACCCAGTCCTCTATATCACCAGGAAATGTTTATAGTCATGAGGTCGCTGATGTGCAAATTAGCACATTTGTTGCCAACATATGTATACATATTCATTGTCATGAAGGTCCTGACACATGTGGCACATGGACAATTGATAATTCATTAATTAAATATCTGGAAGCTAATCCTGTGCTCTTGTATCCTATGATCATGAAGATAGCAAAATTACCTTCAAATGGGTGACTTTGACTATTTTACGTAATGGATAAAATTTACATCCTACTGAGGACAGTCCTGGAAACACTGAATTGACCAAAAAGTCACCAAAACAGACAACTCCTGAGAGATAGTCATTAGTGTCCCCATAACCCAGTTATTGATTTAAAGAGGCTGTTGGAAGAGGGCCTGTGAGAAGATTCTAGCTCCTTGTGGAGATATTAACAACGAAAATCCAAGGTACAACGTCCATCCCAGGGAGAGCAGGTAAGAAAGCAAATCAGGAAACTGCAAGGAGAGAAGGGTCACAGGAGCCTTTTCCCCAAGGCAGTGATGTGGGCAGGGTCTACCTAGGGACCAAGCTGCTTGATAAAGGGCCCCTCAGAGTCCTGCAACTTTGAGACCCACACAAACACAAACCTACTCATTGCACAATTTATTTTAAAATAGCGAACTGAGCCGGGCTCGGTGGCTCAGCCTGTAATCCCGCGCCTTTGGGAGGCTGAGGTGAGTGAATTGCCTGAGTCCGCGGGTTCGAGACTCGCCTGGGCAAGCGAGACCTCATCTCTACAATAAATAAAAAAAAATTAGCCAGGCATGGTAGCGCGCGCCTGTAGTTCCAGCTACTTGGAAGGCTGAGGCGGAAGGATCGCCGGAGCCCAGCAGGTCGAGGCTGCGGTGGCCGGGAGAGGCCACTGCATTCCAGTCTGGGCGACAGAGTGAGACTCCAACTCAAAAAGATAAAATAAAATAAAATAAAATAGCGAACTGTATGGGGAAAAAGAAAACAAGCAAGCTAGCAGTAGGCATAATTTTCTATCTTTTGCTGATATCTCTGGTTTTAAAAAGCTAAGCATCTGCTAAAGGAAATTTAAAAGGAGGACTTGAAAAAGTATTTTAATGCCTTTTTTTTTTTTTTAAGAGACGGGCTTTCTTTATGTTGCCCAGGCTATCTCAAACTCAGCCTCAAGTTATCCTCCTGCCTTGGCTTCCCAAAGTGCTGGAATTACAGGCATGAACCACCACACCTGGCCTGTTTTAAAGCTTTGATCAGAACAGCAGCAGGTCTCCTACTCTGGCATGCGTAAGAACCATGAGCCCCAGAGCAAAAATACTGACACCAGTGCTCGAGATGGGGCCCAGGAATTTCCATTTTTTAATAGAAACTTCCGGGTGATTCCGCTCCAGGTGTTCCACAGATGGCACCGTGAGAAACCCTGATCAAAAAACCTCATTTCTCCCAGACTTTAGCTGTTAGAGGGCCATCAATTTTTACCCAGTGAGCTCATATAAGAGGTCTGAGATAGGTTAAAACTCAGAATGAAGAGCAAATAACCCTAAACCCATGCACTGGAAGGAAATCCAGGTTGGCAAAGCAGAGTAGCCAATATGCAGAAAGTAGATGGAGGTCAGGATCAAAAGATGTAACCCAGCAAGTCACAGAACATGACCAAGGACATTAGATGCTTAGACATACAATTTCCATGAGTCTCACTATAGGGAAGGAGGTTTCTACGGTCTCCATTTCATCACAAGATAGGAGAGTCTGTTTATTCCTCACTATTTCTACCACCCAGAGACTGCTGCAGCAGTTTCAAGGGTCCCCTTAGCAGGACATCAGGACCTTTGCATATGCTCTTTCCTCCACTATGGCTCCCTCTAGTCTCTTTTTCCCACCTTCCTCCCCTGTTTGGGGAACTCAAAACTAAAGAGTCATCTCTTTTCTTGCAAGAAACCCAAATCAAAACTAATTATTTTTGAGATTTTCTAGCACTTATTTAACAATAACTCATCAGCCATGGGCTAGGCATGTTGCAAAGGTAACTCATGTAATTCAATGATTGCACAAGCTAGAAATTATCATCTAGAACAGGGGTCAGCACACTATGGCCCCTGGCCAACCAGATGATTGTCTGTTTCTGTACTAAAGTTTTATTGGAACAGAGCCACACCTATTTGTTTACATATTGTCTTTGGCCAAGAAACTATATGGCTTGCAAAACTGAGTACTTACTATCTGGTTCTTTACAGTAAAAGGTTGCTATCCTAGGTCTAGAAAGATGAGTAACAGCTGGGCGTGGTGACTCACGCCTGTAATTTCAGCACTTTGGGAGGCTACAGTGGGAGGATTGCTTGAGTCCAGAAATTTGAGGACAGTCTGGACAGCATAGCATAGCAAGACCTCGTCTCTACAAAAATAAAAATAAATTAGCCAGGCATGGCCTGTGCCTATAGTCCTAGCTGAGGAGGGAGAATTGCTTAACCCCAGGAGTTCTAGGCTGTGGCAAGCTATGATCGTGCCACTATACTTCAGTCTGGGCAACAGAGTGAGACTCCCAACTCAAAAGGAAAGAAGGAAGGAAGGAAGGAAGGAAGGAAGGAGAGAGAGAGAGAGAGAGAGAGAGAGAGAAAGAAAGAAAGAAAGAAAGAGAGAAGGAAAGAAAGAAAGAAAGATAAGTAAGACAATCAATCCAGTGGGCATTTTGAATCTCTCATAAAGAAATCATTTGAATCCAGGGCTACACTTGGCATCTTGTTTGTATCTAACTTAAAGCATTTATCATCATTGCACTCCTATAAAAGCCATCCACTTATTTAACCAATTTTCATTAATCTCCTAAAGATAAAATAGGGCTCAGGCCTTCCAGGGTCTAACTACTAAAGCCATGACCTTCAAACTTTTCAGATAATTACCCTCAATCAGTAAAACAACTTTTGAGCGCACAACCACAGTATAGGTGTATTTATTAGTCATGAAGTATATATGTATACTATTATGAAGTAATTGCTTGTATTAGGCACATTAGAAAGTATACAGGTAATAATAGAGACGGGAATTCTATTCTTCCGACATCAACTTTGGAAACCACTGAACTAGAAGACTTGGGGGAAATGCTAAGGAGAAAGGTGAACATGGCACCTCCGAGGTTTACAGAGAAGAGAGGAACCGAATGTGGGAAAGGCTGTGAGAGGAGGAATTTCAAAGAAGGGATGTTTGACCTAAGTTTTGGGAGATAAGCAGGAGATTATCAGGCAAAGCAAGGGGAAGGAGCTTCTACTCCGGGGAGCCAACCTGCCCGAAGACACAGAGGTGAGAAGGAGTGTGCTGTCTTCAGATGATGGGGCTCTGTTGTCTGTAAGAGGAGGAAAGAGGAAGATGAGGCAGGTCAAACATGATTAGAACCAGATTCAGAAGGGCCTTGTGGACCAGACTAAATCCAAAGCTTCGCCTGAGAGCAATGAGAGGTGATACTCAGGTAGAGAACTGGCGTTATGTTGTAGAAAGATCTCTGGAAGCTAGGTGAAGGAAGGATGGAGGGGGAGACAGCAGGCAAAAAGGTTAACCCATAGCATGTATTGAACACTTGTTTGTTCTTGTTATACAATCTGGTCTCTCTTTTTAACAGGGAACTCCGTGAAAGTGATGGCAGTCATATTCATCTTACTCCTCTCTCCTTCTGCACCCGGCATTGAGCTGATAAATAAAAGCAAATGACTATTTGTTGGATCATACTGAATCAATGCTTTGTCCCATTTGCAAGGATGAGATTTCCCAAGGTGAAATCATTACTGCCTCCGGAAAACCATCATGGCCCCAGGTCAACACCTGAGATGGGGAGATAACAGGGCTTGAGGAGGCATGACTCCACACTAGAAAAATCCGGCAGCATGGAAGACCAGCCACCTGGGCTGACTCAGCACTTGTAGAAACTGCTGAGGATGTGTGTCAGACCATCCTGGCTGAGTCCACGTACCAGGCCATGACTCACTGAATCAATGGGTGCCCATCTTGCCCTGAGCAGTGTCAGGAGGCTGGCTGGCTACAGATGATGACTGCTCTGTGGTGAGGCAACTGGTCTGGTGCATGTGTAGAGATTGATGTTGAGTGCTTCCTGCCAGGGGGGTCAAAAGGGAGCCCCTGGCAGCTCTGGGTTGTCAGAAGCAGAAATTCCACAAGTGCTCTTGACCTTCCACCTCTTTCTAGCTGAGTAGTGAAGAGCAAAGAGTTTGCCAAGGAGCACAGAAAATGAATTGCTCTAGTAGGAGAAGCCAGACTTGATACAAAAATCAACCATGAGGCTTGACCCAAGGGCCCCATTTCGGGGCATTAGGAAATCTCGGGGTACAAGGAGCAAAAGAAACAACATAACCACAGATATGTAACCCTGGGTAATCCACCTTTGAGATCTCAAAGAAAGCGAGCTGGTAGCATACAAAACCAAGACTGAGGTTATGTAGAGAAACTCCACATATTGGATATCAGGCAGATGATTTCAAATACAGTTTAATATGATTTGTCATATTCATAGAATAAGACAGAAAAAGGTTGTGCTCATCCCTGTAAGGTATTTGAGGTATTTGAAAAATTCAAAACCCAAAAAAACTACTTAAAAATAAGAACAGAGACAACTTATTCAACAGTAAAAAGGATATATCTCAACTCAAAATGCAGCATCTTGCTTTTCAAGAAAACAGTAGAAGAAGCATTTTCTTTTTTTTTTTTATTTTTTATTTTTATTGTGATATTGAGGGGTACATTTAAGGGTTAGGTACACAAATATGTCTCGTTCAGGCACCCTTGTTGATGAGAAGTGTCCCCCCATCCCCAGACAGGTATTTACTGCCATTAATCCCTTCCCCTATCCCTCCCACCCCCCCAACATTTCCCACCACTGTCAGTCATTTTCTTGTGGTACTACGTTGGATGATCAAGGTCTACTATATGAGTGAGAACATGTGATACTCAGTTTTTTGTTTCTGTGAGAGGTCACTCAGTATTATAGACTCTAGTTCCATCCAGGTTGCTGCGAAATTCATGATTTCGTTCTTTTTTATGG
>CAUYQG010061225.1:0-19396 GCA_963574415.1 Tarsius wallacei | reverse complement strand
CACTTCTCTGGTTAGGAAGATGCCGAGGTATTTCATTTTTTTTATGCTATTGGGAATGGGATTGTGCTTTTGATTTGGGTCTCTGCCTGCTTGTTGTTGGTGTATAGGATTGCAACTGTCTTTTGCATGTTTATTTTGTACCCTGAGACTTTCCCAAAGTCCTTTATCAGTGCAAGCAGGTGTTTGACAGATTTTCTTGGATTTTCAAGGTATAAGATTATATCATTATCAAAGAGGGATAACTTGACTTCATCGTTTCCTATTTGGATACACATGATTTCCTTCCCTTGTCTAATTGCCTGAGCTAGGACTTCCAACACAATATTGAACAAGAGGGGTGAGAGTGAGAGACAAATGCTGGTTCTTAATAGAAGTTTCTATAAATATGAAAACATTTGAACATTGTAGAAACAATTGAAATATAGAAATCAATAAAAATATGATATCCAGAAAAATGTCAGTGTTATGTTGGAAATAATTAAAAATAAGATGTTAAGAAACATACAAAATATTCTGAAATTAAATAGCATGGGTACTTTTAAAAAACTACACGTTAAAGAGAAAATAAAAATAATTTATATATATCGAATGAAAAGATGATAAAATACAACATATTTGCTGTGCTTAGTGGGAAGTCTTTAGCTGTAGATGCATACTTATCAAAGAAAGATTTACAAACTAGAATCTAATTTTTTTCCACCTGAAGAATCAAGAAAAAAGTAAATTACATTCAAGATAAAGGAAGGACCCGCATCCAATATGAAGGGAGGAACTAATAAAGATGACCACAAGTCAATAAAATCGAAAATAGAAAAATAATAAAATTCATGAAAGAGATAGTTAGTTTTTTGAACAAATTAATTAAATTAACATTGCCCTCACAAGACTGATCAAGAAAAATGTCTAGTAGTATATGTTATAGGAAAGGATATATCATTGTAGATCATAAAACTTTGAAAAGAATACTGAAAGTATTGTTAATAACTGTGTTTTGGCATATGATGAAGTGTGAAGTTACTTGAAATACAAAAGTTACAAGAAACAAGATTAAATAGTAAATCATCATCCATACCTATTTAACAATATAAATAAATCACCCAAGATCTTTTCACAAAACTCTAGCCCCAGATGTTTCAACTAGTGATTTGTATAAAACATGTAAGAAAGACTCTCTCACATTTTCTTAAGAAAAGGAGAAACATTTTTTAACTTGTCTCATTAAGTCAATGTAAAATATCAAAATTTGATTAAGATATAAACATGAAAACTACAGACAAATATCCAACATGAATAGACAGACATCCTTAACAGATATTAGCAAAAATGTTCAAACAATATAGAAATAATGTAATATGTTAGTACCTAGAAAGGTTTATACTGAAATATAAATGCAATAGTATTTTCAAATGAAAAAGTAAGTACAAGTATATACAGTTTAGTTATAGTATTCCCTTATTATCATTTTTATATGCACAGAATCTTTAGTGATATCCTTCGTTTTATTCCTGATGTTGACAATTTGTCTTCTCTTTTTTTCTTTGTCAGTCTTGCTAGAAGTTTGTCAATTTTACTGATCTTTTCAGAGAAGCAGCTTTTTATCTCATTGGTTTTTCTCTATTATTTTTCTCGTTTTTCCTCTTATCTTTATTCCGTTCTTTTTAAAATTTAAAGTTGTGGGGTACAAGTCAGGATTGGGTACATAAGTGGTTTAGGTACAGGTGAAGTTTTGGATCTTTTGGACCTTGATACATAAGGATCAAGCATCCTTATTGATGATATGTGTCCCCACCCCCAGCAGTGTCCTGTTACCACCAATCCCTTTTTTGTGGTATTATGATAGGTGTTCAGGGTCCACTTAAGAGTGAGAACATGTGGTACTCAGTTCTATGTTTCTGTGATGGGTCACTGAGTATTATAAACTACAAATCCACCCTAGATGCCGCAGAGTTCATAATTTTTGTCCTTCTTTATGACTGTATAATATTCCATCATGTATAGGCACCACATTTTAAAAATCCAGTCCAGTTTTGATGGTTGGTTTCATGTTTCTGCTATTGTGAATAGTGCTGCAATAAACATGCATGCGCAGGTATTTTTTTGTAGAATGCTTTGAGTCCCTCTGGGTATATTCCCAGAAGAAGATCTTTATTATGTTCTTTCTTGCCTAAAGCTTAATTTGCTTTTTTTCTCTAATTCAAGTGAGAGCTAAGATTAATGATTGGATACTTTTTTTTTTGTAGTATAAGCATTTATTGCTCCAAATTTATCTCTCAGCACTGCTTTAGCATACATTCTGAACATGTATTTTTACTGTCATTTAATTCAATGTATACTTTATTTCTCTTGCGACTTCTTCTTGACTTGAAAGTCAAGCTGTTGTGCAGTTTCCAGGTGTTTGGAGATTTTTCTGTTTTGTTTCTGGTATTGATTTCTAGTTTAATCTTAATGTGGTCAATCATATAAAAAACTGTGTATTATTAAATTTTTTTGCATAAGATATAGTCTATTTGGTATACAGTCTATAAGCTTGGATGGAATATTCATTCTGCTGTAATTGAGTGGTGAGGTCTTTAAATGCCATTTGGATTCTGTGGTTAATACTGTTGCGTTCTTCTACTGCTGTTGCTTATTTTCTTTCTTGTTGTTTTATCAAATGCTGATAAGGGGTGGATGATGGTATCCTCAAATATAATTGTTCTTGTTCTCCTGTTTAGCTCTCTTGGTTATTGTTTCACATATTTTGCAGCTTTGTTTTTTGGAGCATATAAATTTACCATTGCTATGTCTTTTTAGGGGATTGGCCCTTTTGTCATTATGTAATGATGTTTTTCATCCTGATGTTTATTTTTGCTTTCAAGTCTACTTTATCTGATATTAATATCATCAATCCTGCAAACTCATGATGATATTTGCATAATGTATCTTCTTTTATTATTTTACTTACCACCTACTTATAACATTTGATGTGAGTTTCTTGTAGACAACATATAGTTGGATCATTTAAAAAATAGACATTTACAATATCCATTTTTAATTTGTGTATTTAGATTATTTAAATTTAATGTGATTATTGAAATGCTAAGTCTTAAATTTTTCATTTTATTTTTTGTTTCCTTTCTTTTCTTGTTTCTCTGTCTTATTTTCCCTACCATTTTGTAAGATGCTTTTATGTAATTTAGAATTTAATTTTTATTTATCTATAGTGTTTTTGAATGTACCTCTTTGTATAGCTTTTATAGTGACTTCATTTAGTATTACAAAATATAGCTGTAACTTATCGCAGTCTACAGGTGCATTATTTAACCAGACTAGATACAACTTGGAAACCCTATCTCCATTATGTCTCTATGATCCCCGAACTAAAATATAATCGACCTAAATACTTTCCCCTATGAACAAAATAGAAGGATAATTTTTGTTATGACTGCCAAACAAAATTTAGAAAATCAAAAAATAGAAAAATTTACTGTAAATGTTGATGTTTTTGTTCTTTTTGTTCTATTTTTCTTCCATATATTCCAATTTTTTTTTCTTTTTGGTCAATTTCTTACTGTGCTGAGAACTTTCTTTAGCCATTCTTTTGGGAATGTCTACTAATGACTTTTTTCCTCAGTTTTCTTTCAGCTGGGAATGTTTATATGATATTTAATCTTAAATAGTATTTTCCTGGATATAGATATCTGGGTGGGCATTTAATATTCTAGTAGCACTTAAAAAATATTGTACCACTTCCTTCTGGTCCCCAAAGTTTCTTATGAGAAATCTGCTATCCTTTGAACTGCTTTTCTTTTCTTCTGGTGATTCTAGAATTCTCATAAAAGTATTTTGGTCAATATATTGTCATACTGGTGTTTTTGTGTGGAAATTGAGGACTGGTACTTTCTATTCTGACTATTCTATCACCCACAATTTTTACTTTTATTGAAATAGCTCAGCATTTGTATTACTGTTCCTCTTTAGATAATATGTCTTCTTTCTCTGACTGCTTTTAAAATTTGTTCTCTGACTTTGGTTTTCAGCAGTTTGACATCTACTGTGTCCAGATGTTGTTTTCTTTGCATTTTTTTCTGATTAGAGATAGCTGAAGTTATTGGATCAATTTTGCTATGTGCCAGGCTATTAACTCTTTAAATATTTCTTCTGCTTCATTCTCTCCTTCTCTTTTTCTTGGAACCCAATTAAATCCATGTTGAGCTATTTGATATTTTCCTCACATATCTCTAATGTTGTGTTAATTTTTTTTACTCTTTCTCTTTGTTTTTCACTTGGGAAACTTCTTTTGGAATGGTCAGCAGAGTTTCAAGTTAAGTGATTGCTTTCTTTACTTTCCTAGGCTGTTCAGTTCATTGAATGAATTATCAATTTCTGATACTGACTTTTAATTTGTATTACTTTCCCTTAACTCATGAATAAAATTCCCTATCTCATAACCAATGCTGCCCATTTCTCTGAAATATATATATACAATAAAAAATATATTTGTATGTATGTACTGGGGGTGCAAAAAAAAGAAAACACATTTTAAGAGATGTTAAGAGATATTCACTGTAACCAGAAATGTCTAGACACTGATGGTAACCACTTTGAGCACCTCTTGTAATTGCAGAAGTCAAATGAGACTTGTATTCATCTTATTGAGTATTACAACTTTAACACAGCTTTTTCTTTTCTTAAAATGTGTATACATTTTCTTGGCATCATATATTTATACTGGGGGTGCCAAAAAATGTGTGCCAAAAAAGTAATACATAGATGTTGAATTGAATTACAGTAGCAGTGTGTGTGTTTGTGTGTGTGTGTATGTGTGTGTGTGTGTGTGTGTGTGTGTGTGTGTGTGTGTGCATTTAAGACAGGGTTTTACTCTGGTGCCCAGGCTAGAGTGCAGTGGCACAATCATGGCTTACTGCAGCCTCAAACTCCTGGGCTCAAGTGATCCTCTTGCCTCAGCCTCCTGATTAACAGAGACTACAGGTGTGTGCTACCATGCTTGGTTAATTTTTCTATTTTTTTCTAGAGATGGGTTTTGCTTTGTTGCCCAGGCTGGTCTTGAACTCCTGTCCTCAAGCAATTCTTCTACTTTGGCCTCCCAAAGTGCTGGGATTACAGGCATGAGTCACTGTGCCTGGCCCTACTATATTCTTTAGCATATATTTATCAGTTATTTTAAGTTTCTGGTTGATAATTCCATCGGCTGGGTGATCCCTAGCTCTGCTTCTATTGATCATTCCTTCTCTGGATAATAAGATTTTCTTTTCTTTTAATAATATTTCATAATTTTTATTGTATGCCAGATGTATAAAAGTTCAGCAGAATTTTCAATAAATAATAATTACCTCCCCCAAGGGGCACATCCTTTCTTCTCTCAAATTGCTAGAGTAGTGAATCAGTTTGCTTTGTAGTAGAGCTGGTTCTTGTCTATGTTTCAGCTTTAGCTAAAGTTACCTTACCATGTGCTTCAAATATTTTAAAGTTGGATTAAAAATTTACCTTCAGCAGAGGCTGGAACCTGATTATTTTACCAAAGTATTTTGTCTTATATTAATTCTCTTGTTTTTAAAATTAGTTTATATTTTACTTTTAACACTGGATGTATTGAAGTCTAAATGTGATTCCAGGTGTAGGATGACTTCCTGAGGAAAAAAGTGTTAAAGCTGAAATTGAGTTACCACTTTAATCTACCGTTTTACCAGGGCAGTCTAATGTGGGGTAAGAATTTGTCCATTTCTTTTTTCAGTTGCTACTTTGTATGTGAAGTTTCTGTTACTACTTATATTCTGATAACAAAAGTACAACTTGTTCAGTAAAGAAAAAGCAGAAAAACAGGCTAAAAGAAAACCAGTAACTTCCTCCACCAAAGTAGTGTTTATACTTGCAATGTAAAACTTTGCAAATGTGTTTATCTGCACACATATGTGCACTTGTATTTGTTTTTAGTTTTACCTTTTATTATTTAAAAATTATTTTTAATTTCTATGGTTATAGAATAGATGCTAATGTTTATGTGGTACATGTGATATTTTTGATACAAGCATGCAGTGTGTAATGTTCAAATCAGGATAATTAGAATATTCATTACTTCAAGCATTTATCATTTCTTTGTGTTAGGAACACCCCAGTTCCATTCTTTTAGTTATTTTGAAATATACAGTAAATTAATTTAATTTTAAAGATGTGGGATACAATTCAGGGTTAGGTATACAAATGCTCATTATGCGGCTGCCCTTGTTGATGAGGTGTGCCCCTCCCTCCCCTGGCAGTTTCCCTCAACTGCCAATCCTACCCCCTCTTCCCTAGCAGTTTCCCACTTACAGTAAATTATTGTTAACTATAGACACCTTAGTGTACTATCAAACACTAGATACCATTCCTTGTATCTACCTGTGTTTTTTTTAAATTTTTAATTTTAAAGATGTGAGGTGCAATTCAGGGTTAGATACACAAATGTTCATTATGCAGGTACCCTTGTTGATGAGGTGTGTTCCTATTTCCCTTGACACTTTCCCACTACTGCCAATCCTGCCCTCTTCTCCCTGGCAGTTTTCCACTACTGCTGATCCTCTTATTATAGTATTATGATAATTGCTCAAGGTCCGCTTATGAGTGAGAACATGTGGTACTCAGTTCATTGTTTCTGTAATAGATCACTCAGTATTATAGCCTCTAAGTCCATCCAAGTTGCTGTGAAGTTCATAATTTAGTCCTTATTTATGGCTGCATAATATTCCATCCTGTATATGTGGGTGATAAAAGATACACTCATTCATTTATTCTTCAACAAATATTTATTGTGCATCTTTTCTCTGAAACTTTTGATCAAGAAGCCAGAGATACATCAGTGAGAAAAACAGAATAGTCCATGGTCTCTTGAAATTTTTGCACAAGTTGATAATACTCCAAACCTGTGACTTCAGGAAATATATTCACCTAGATTGTAGATGTGTAATTCGTGTTTTTGTTTACTTTCAAAAATTGAAATGATGCTTTTTATATCATTGTTAAGCTACTTTCCTACTATTCAATAATATATTGTAAACTTCTAGGAATAAACGTAACAAAGAAAGTGAAAGACCTCTACAAAACACTGATGAAAGAAATTGTAGATGACACAAGTAAATGGAAAAACATCCCATGTTCATGAGTTGGAAGAATGAATATTGTTACAATGACCTTACTGCCCAAAGCAATCTACAGATTCAGCACAATCCTGATTAAGGTACCAATTTCATGCTTCACATAACTAGCAAAAAAAATTCCTAAAGTTTATATGGAATCAAAAAAGAGCCCCAAAAGCCAAAGCAATTCTAAGCAGAAAGAACAATTGTAGAGGTATCAAATTGTCTGACTTCAAATTATACTTTAATGCTATAGTAACTAAAATAGCATGGCACTGGTACAAGAATAGACAGATTGACCAATGGAACAGAATGGAGAACCCAGAAACAACACCACATCACTACAATCAATCTTTGACAAAAGTCAACAAAAATAATCAATGGAGAAAGGACACCCTATTCAATAAACAGTGCTGGGAAAATTGACATATTCAGAAGAATAAAACTGGATGCTTATCTCTCACCACATGCAAAAATTAACTCAAGAGGTACCAAAGACCTAAATGTAATATCTCAAACTATAAAAATCTTAGAAGAAAACCTAGGAAACATTCTGTTGGACATTGGCCTAGGCAAAGAATTTATGAAAAAGACCCAAAAACAATTGCAACAAATGAAAACAGATAAATGTGATTTAACTAAACTAAAAAGCTTTTGCACAGAAAAATAAATAATCAACAGGGTGAACAGAAAACCTACTGAATGGGAGAAAATATTTGCAAATTATACCTCAGAGAAAGGACTAACATTCAGAACTCAGACTCAACATGAAAAGATACAAAGTGGAGAACGAACAAGAGAGATGAAAACTATGTCTTTTAAATTTAAGAAAGGACTAAATCTTCAATCACATCCTATTTACAATCCCTCATATACCAGTTAAAAAGTGAAATAGGTGATGCTATAAAACAAAAAAACATGAAAGAAGTGACTTTAAAAAAATTCAGGTTTTATTTTTCTTATATGACATAACGTCCAGGGATTCTGTAACAGCTTCTCCGAGCAAGTCCACTTTCACTCCTCTGCTCACACATTCTTACTATGTGTTTTTGCCTCATTGTTATAGATGGCAGCATTGTCTCCCACAATTATGACCATGTGCTACAAAGATGGAAGTGGAGGGGCAAAATAAAGCAGGTGCCTACCACTTGAATCTTTGGATTACCCTGCCCCTTTTTAAGAAGTTTTCCTCAGAGACCTCAACAAAAATATTCTGCTTAAATATTACTGCTAATAATTGGGTCATATTACACAATTGTGTGTTTGGAAAAGTTGTTTACATGAGTCTATTGCTGCACTCAAATTATCATTCTGACACAATGCAAAGTTTTAAGGAGCAAATAAATAGAGATGCCAAGAGTACATTCATGCCTCAGCAGATTTCAGAGAGTACACCAAGTTCTCCAAGAAATGAGGCACATCATGTTGGGCCAAGCTAAGGATCCCTTTCTTGGAACATCAAGGTCTGGTTGTGCTGGTAGCCTTCAGGCATATTCCAAGATTTATGGCGCGTCACAGATGTTCAGGAGAGAAACTGCATGTTCATACCATCATCCATGAAGGGAGCAGGCTGAAGACGTGTTGGATAGAAGAGCATTGTTGATAGGTGATAAATGCTACTATTGATGATTTAAGTTAGCTGAAGAATTTTGGCCGGTAATAACAACCCACATCCCCTGGAATATGCAGGTTTTTTTAAAAAAATTAAGCCTGCCATCCTAGGACACAATATGTGGTCAGGCACATTGATAATGTTGATGAGAAAGTTTTCAGAATTAAAAATATTTTAATGCAAGCTACCCATTGCCCTGTTGATTTCTCTGATCCCTGTTCAAACTAGGCCTTTTTGTTATTGTGCATTGTTTTAGTAAATAATTGATACAAATAGGTTAATGTACTTCAAAAATGTATAACCCAAAAGTGATTAGTTTAGTGTCCATGCAAAAATACTGTAATATAAATGAAAGAAATACATGTAATAAACAGAAGATCAAATGGTTCCCCCAAATAATGTCACCAAATAAAATAAAATGCTGATGACTTATTATTTAATAGAATTATGCTGCAACATTTGTCCACTTTAGAGTTCATCTATTATTTTAAGTCTATGATAGATGAAGGTGCCCATTTTTCTATAGAAACATTGAAAAATCAGGTAAAAACTGTCAGAGTTAATTTTGTATAAACTGGAAAAAGTCACAAACATTTCACAAATTCAATAAAAGACGTGAATCTATATATTCAAGCTCAACAAACTCAAAAATTGCAAAAGATCCACACTAATATACATTATTATTAAATTGTCAAAAGACAAATGCTAATAGAGAATCTTTAAAACAGCAAAATAGAGCCGGGCTTGGTGGCTCAGCCTGTAATCCCACTCTTTGGGAGGCTGAGGTGAGTGGATTGCCTGAGCCCGTGGGTTTGAGACCCTCCTGGGCAACTTGGCGAGACCTCATCTCTACAATAAATCAAAAATCAGCCAGGCGTGGTAGCACGTGCCTGTAATTCCGGCTACTCGGAAGGCTGAGATGGAAGGATCACCGGAGCCCAGCAGGTCAAGTCTGCAGTGGCTGGGAGCAGCCACTGCACTCCAGTCTGGGCAACAGAGTGAGACTCCAACTCAAAATAAAATAAAATAAAATAAAATAAAATAAAAATAAAACAGCAAAAGAGAAACAACTTACTATGTACAAGAAATAATATTTAGAGCTGATTTCTCATCAAAAACTGGAAGATAGAGGGAGTGAGATGACACTTTTAATATGCTAAAAGAAAAAATTCTGTCAACCAAGAATTATTTATATCTAACAAAATATCCTTCAATTTCAAAACACTGCTCAAAGAAATCAGATGATCCCAATAAATGGAAAAACATCCCATGCTCATGGACTGGAAGAATAAATATCATCAAGATGTCTATTCTACCCAAGGCAATCTATAGATTCAACACAATTCCTATCATATTGTCAACATCATTTTTCACAGACCTAGAAAAGACAATACAGAAATTCATATGGAAGCAAAAAAGTCAAATAGCTACAGCAAACCTCAGTAAAAAGAACAAAGCTGGAGGCATAACACTTCTAGACTTTTTTTCTACAAGGTTACAGTAACCAAGACAGTATATTACTGGTATAGGAATAGACATAGACCAATAGAGCAGGACAGAGAATCTGGAAATAAAACCATATATTTCCAACAAGTTCATTTTCAACAAAGTTGACAAGAAAAAACATTGGGAAAAGGAATCTACATTTAGCAAATCGTGCTGGGAATACTGGCTAACCACAGGCAGAAGAATGAAAGTAGACCTATTCCTATCACTATAAACAAACATTAAATCAAAATGGATCAAGGGCTTAACTGTGAAACCTTAAACTATAAAGTCTTAGAAGAAAACTTAGGGAAGATCCTTCTTGAAATCAGAGTAGGCAAGGAATTCATGGCCAAATCCTTAAAAGCAAATGCAGCAAAATCTAAAATTGACAGATGGGATTTTTATCAAACTAAAAAGTTTTTTCACAGCGAAATAAACCATCAAAAGAATAAAGAAACAACTCTCAGAATGGGAAAAATATTTGCAAGCTATGCATCTGACAAAGGCCTAACATCCAGGATTTACAAGAAACACAAATTAATTGAAAGGGAAAACCAAACAACCCCATTAAAAAGTGGGCAAAAGACATGAACAGACACTCTCAAAGAACATTCAAGCAGCCAATAAACATATGAACAAATGCTATGTCTCACTAATCAGAGAAATGCAAATCAAAACTACAATGAGATACCACCTTACAGCAGCCAGGATGACTATCATTAAAAAGTCAAAAACAGGTGTTGGCAAGGCTGTGGAGAAAAGGGAATGCTTCTGCACTGTTGGTGAAAATGTAAGTTAGTTCAACATTTGCGGAAAGCAGTGTGGAGACTTCTCAAAGAACTAAAAATAGAGGTACCATGCGACACAGCAACCCACCTTCTGGGAATATATCCAAAGGAACACAAATTGCTCTACTAAAAAGACACCTGTACCCCCTTTTTTACAGCACTATTCACAATAGCAAAAACACAGAACCAACAAAGATGCCCACCAAAGGTGTATTGGATAAAGAAAATATGGTACATATTCACTAAGGTATACAACATTGCCACAAAGAAGACCAAAATCATGTCCTTTGCAACAATATGGATGCAGCTGGAGCAACATGGAGATTATCATTTTAAGTGAACTATGATAAAAAACTGAATAACACATTTTCCCACTCATAAGTGGGCCCTGATCATTGGACGCATGAACACAAAGGTGGGAGCAGCAGATGCTGGACACCGCTAAACAAAGGAGAGAGGGAGGGAGGAGGGGAAAAAAGCACACAACCACTTAATGAGTTCCAGGTGCACTACCGGGATAGAGAGGGCTTGCTAGAAGTTCAAACCTCACCTGCATGCAACTTAGTTATATAGTAAATTCTCACATGTAACTCACAACTCTAAAATAAAATATTATTCAAAAACAAAGAGGAAGTAAAGACATTCCAAGATACAGAAAACTGAGGGAATTTATGACTAATAGGCCTTCCATACAAGAAATGCTGAGGAATTTCCTTCAGGTCAAAATAAAAGGACACTAGAGAGTAACTTGAAGTTATATTGAAAAAAAAAAAAGAAAGAAGGAACACTGGCAAAGCTAAAACAATAGATAAATATAATAGTTACTATTATTGTGTTTTGGGTTAATAACTACTCTTTTTTTCTATATGATTTAAAAGATAAAAGTATAAAACAACAATTATAAATCCATGTTAATGGGCACACAATACCATACAAAGATGAAATCTATGACAATGGTAACATAAAGGGGAGGGATGTGGATGTGTAGAAGCAGAGTTTTTAAATACTATTGAAACTGAGTTGGTATCTTTTTTTTTTTTTTTTGAAGCTGAGTTGGTATTAATTCAAACTGTAATGCATAAGACATAAAAAATAACAACATGGAAGAAATTAAGTCCTTATCAGCAAATATTTAAAATGTAATGCAATTAAAAGGCAGACATCAGAAAAATAGACAAAAAATTCAGATGCAAATTTATACTATCTGTGAGACTCACTGTCAATCTGAGGATACAATTAGGTTCAAAATAAAAGGAGGATAAAAGATACTTCATTCAAATAGCAAATAAAAAAGAACTGAGGTGGCTATAATACTATCTGATAAAATATACTTTAAGTTAAAAATTGTCACAAGGGACAAAGAAGGACATTATATATTAATAAAGGGGTCTATTAATCAAGATGATATAATAATTATAAACATCTTTGTACCAAACAACACAGCTTCAGAATATATAAAGCAAATATTGAATTAATTGAAAGGAGAAATAGACAGTTCTACAATAATAACTAGATTATTACTATAATAATGCAATACTCCTCTTTCACCAATGGATAAAACATCTAGACAAAAGGTCAATACGGAAACAGCAGACTTAAACAGAGCTATAAACCAAGTAGATCCAATATATATGGAACACTTCACCTAATAACACCAGAATACACATTCATCTCAGGGCTTATAATGCATTCTCCAAGATACATTTAGGCCACAAAACAGCAAATTTTGAAAAATTGATATATTACAAAATATCTTTTCTGACCACTATAGAATTAAACTAGGCTTCAATAGCAACAGGAAAATTGTAAAATCAACAAATATGTGAAAACTTAACAACACACTGTTAAACACCCATGGTTGACCAGAATAAATCACAGAAAAAAAAAGACTTAGAGGTGAATGAAAATGAAATAAACTTATGGAATGTAGCAAAACCATTGTTGAGAGGCAAATTAATATCCGTAAACACCTACATTTTAAAAAGAAGCAAGAAACTATCTTGAGACAAATGAAATGGAAACAATATGGGATGCAGTAAAAGCAATTCTAAGAGGAATTTATAGCAAGAAACTCATATAATAAAAGAAAAAAGATCTCAAACAAACACAATATGGAAGTGACTTAAGTGTCTGTCAATATTGAACATGATGCATTTATAGAGGTATAAATATATGATTTTAATTCCACTAGCAGCATGTCTATCCAAATACACACATGTACCCAACATATAGTGAGATTGATACAGGATTGTGGTGTTGCCAAAGGAATGTGATTAAGAGAGGAGAAATAAAGGAGTCTTGGTTAATGGCAAAAGAGTTATCAGAAAAACAAATCATGGATTGTGTTTTGGATAGGGAAAAAAATAGAAATAGGATGGGGATATTGTCGGTTTTGGTACTGAAGAAAGAAATGGTAACAATTTCTAACTCTTTCTATGAAGTTAGAATAGTCTGGATTTCCAACAGTGATGTTATGAGAAAGGACAATTATAAATCAAACTCTCTTGGGAAGGTAGATGCAAAATTCCTTTAAAGAGTATTAAATAAAATCTAACAAAATGTAAAGAGGGTAAAACATTACAACCAGATAGGATTTATTTTTAAAAATGCAAGGGCAATTGAACCTTCGGAAACAGACCAATGCAGCAGAAAAACAGTGAAATTATAAAATTGTCTTGATATATGTAGAAAAAACTGCTGACAATTTCAAAATATACTTATGATTAAAAATTGTAAGTTGTCTCTCTCCCCCTCTCCCCCTCTTCCCGCCTATTGGAGTCTCACTGTGTTGCCCAGGTTGGAGTGCAGTGGCATGCTCACAGCCACCCCCGCGTTGACCCACTGGACTCCAGCGATCCTTCCACCTCAGCCTTCCAAGTAGCTGGAACTACAGGCGCATGCTACCACGCTCGGCAAATTTTTGATTTATTGTAGAGACAAGGTCTCACCAAGTTGCCAGGGCTGGTCTCAATTGCTGGGCTCAGGCAATCCACTCACCTCAGCCTTCCAAAGTGCTGGATTACAGATTAAGTCACTGAACCTGGCCAAAAAATTGTTTTTCTTTTAAAAAATTTTTCCCAAGCCTTACACAATATGGAACAATGTTTAGTTTCTAGAGCATTTTAAAATATTTTTATTGGCTGTGGAAGGGGGCTTAAAAAGACATCTACAATGTCAAAAATTAGGCTAAGCATAAACTCAGCCTTTGCACAGTTAAGCATGTACTCAGCCTTTACACAGTTAAAAAGTTTCCTTCCTGAAAACTGACAACAGCACCTGCTGGCTAGGTTAAACTGTTTAACAGCTTTTTTTTCACTTTAGTGAACCCCACTAGCATTGCTTGAAAAGTACCTAGGCCTCCAGGATGTTGCGGTTTGGCCCACTTGGAAAGTCCCAATGTGGTTTTGCCCCATTTAGGCAAGCCCCTACAGCAAATGGGGGCCCTTGCTGTGGGACTTGCATGTCCAGCAACAAGTGGCCACCAGCCAGCCCTTGGCTAATAAACCTCTCCTTTTTACAACTTGTACTTTTGGTGTCGGTGTCTGTGGATTAAGAGCTCAGTCCCTATTTCATTTGGTGACTTGTCTGGGATATCCGAGAGCTTAATCCCCAGACCCAATCACCAGCTGACCTTGTGGGTCTGCATACCCGCAAACCTCAGTGTTCATCAAGCCTGGTGAGTCTGTGGACTCACAAACGGCTGATTGTCATCCTGGCAGACTCACAATGTCCCCACAGCCCTCTGAGAAGTGAGTTAAGTTCCTGTTCTGTTTGTGTGCACTTCTGGTTGGACCCACAGGAAAGCTGGACGCAGCACTAATTCCTGGGCCTGAGGTCCCAGTGAGACATCACTGGGCCCTCCGGTATTGTCCTCGGGCAGTTAGGTCTATCTGTTCAGTTTGTGTTATTGTCTTTATTTGTTCAGTGTTAGTCACTGTTGTGTCTGTCATTGCTATCGATATTATGGGGCAACAGTGCTCTAAGCCTGACACCCCTCTGCAACTGATTTTATGCCACTTCAAGAATTTCCAAAAAGTGGCACAGCAGTTGGGTTATCAGGTAAACCAAGGAAACCTAACCACCTTTTGTTCCCTCAAATAGCCCACATTTCCTAACTGCAGCTGGCCGCCAGAGGGGACCTTCAACCCTGCCATAGTGGGGAAGGTCCAACAGTTCATCTATTGACGCCACCCAGACCAGATCTTGTACATCACTGCCTGGTACCTCCTGGTAATGCAACAGTCATCATGGATGAAGAAAGCCGAAAAGAAAGCTAATTCTTTTCGTGTTTTAGCCCTACAGAAAACTCCAAAAGCCAAACCTCTGGTCCTCCAGAACCCATTGGAGGACGATGAAATTCCTCCGCCCTACTCTACATGTGAATGGGAGCAGGGGGCCCATAAGGTTCTCTGCCTGTCACTCACCAGGAGTGGGTCCTCATATCAGCCCCTTTATTCCCCTCTTCCCCATGCGTCTCCCAAGGGCCCAACCACCCCTGATAAACCAACTAGCCCTGACTCATCTTCAGGGAACTCAGAACCACAAAATTCCACAGTCCTCCCTCTGAGACAGGCCCCAGGACTAGACGCAGGAAGTTCGGGAGGCCAGCCCTTTATGGTTTATGTCCCTTTCTCTACTAGTGATCTTTACAATTGAAAGCACCAACATCTGGCATTCTCTGAAAGTCCTCAGGGCCTCATAGGCCTTTTAAAAACTATTTTCTTCACCCACCAGCCCACTTGGGATGACTGCCAACAACTCCTCCAAGCCCTTTTTACTGTGGAGAAAAGAAAACGAATCCATCAGGAGGCAAGGAAATTGGTCCTGGGACCAGATGGCAGACCAGCAGAGCAGGACTGTGTGGACCGTGTCTTCCCCGCTGAGAGGCCTAATTAAAACCCAAACACCGATCATGGTAGAGAGTGTCTCAACACCTATCACTGGATTCTAATGGGGGGTCTCTGGGTCACCGCCAGGTGGCCCACAAATTTGTCTAAGGTAAGTAAGATAACTCAGGGCCCACAGGAATCTCCCACAGCTTTTCTGGAATGCCTTATGGAGGCCTATCGGACATATAGACCCAGAGGCTCCAAAAAATCGAAGGGCTTTAGTTATACCCTTTGTCTCCCAGTCAGCCCCTGATATAAAAAAAAATTACAGAAAATTGAAGGATTTAAAGAAAAAAGTTCATCAGAATTAACCTAGATAACCACAAAGGTCTATAATAACAGGGACTCGCTTATAGACCAACAAACCAAAAAGATGGCCGAAATAATAGCAGCAGCTTTACAGGAAGTTAAACCCAAGCAGCCAACAGGGAAAAGAGAAACCGGCACCAGGTGAAAAACTTCACTAGCAAAAAAATCCCTGACTGCCCAGCACATTCGGGCTATAAAAGGCATTCCGGCCCCAGGAAGCAAAAGGCAGGTCTAGGAATTCTTGGGAGCTGTAAAATACTGCCGACTATGGATCCCTAAGTTTGCTAAACTCACAAAACCCCTCTATAAAATAACCAAGGGACCAGAGACTAATTTTAAAGGGACACCGGAGGGGGACAAAGCTTTCCAAGTCCTTAAAAACTCCCTGGTCTCATCTCCAGCCCTGGCCTTGCCGGATATTAAAAAACCTTTCCACCTTTATGTAGATAAAAGACGAGTCATCGCCCGGGGGGTCCTAACCCAAAAGCTCAACCCATGGAACAGGGGTCACCTACCTGTCAAGAAAAACTGGACCCGACAGCCTTGAGCTGGCCACCCTGCTTGCGGGTTACAGCAGCCATTGCCATGTTAGTAAAGGACTCAGACAAACTAACATTGGGGCAAAATCTGACTGTCACGGCCATGCATACAGTGGAGTCTTTACTCTGAGGGGCCCCTGACAAATAAATATCAAACACCCAAATAGCCCATTATCAAGCACTGCTTTTAAATCAACCTCGCATCAAGTTCCAACATACCCCCAGCTTAAACCCTGCAACTTTACTGCTAACAAAAAGTCCCACAGGGCCACTGCATTGTTGTTATAAAACAACTAAATTCCAGAAGCTGCACTGGGACCTAACCAATGTCCCGAGAACAAACCCTGACCTAACGCTTTTCTCGGATGACAGCTGTTTCATCCAGAATGGGGTAAGGTATGCAGGGGCAGCGGTGGTCACTCTACAGGGAACTATTTGGGCTGAGCCTCTTCCGCAAGAAACATCGGCCCAAAAAGCAAAAACTGATTGCCCTAACTGAGGCTCTAAAAGCAGGTAAAGGAAAAGTTGTCAATATCTACACTGACAGCAGGTACGCGTTTACAGCTACACATGTTCATGGGACAATTTACAGGGAGTGGGGATTTCCACAGAGGGGAAAACTATAAAAAATAAAGCGGAGGTTTTAGACCTCCTGGCAGCAATATGGGCCCCCAAACAAGTTGCCATCATCCATTGCCCGGGCCACCAAAAAAAAAAAAAACAAAAAAACTCAAAAGAGGCAATAGGAAATAAAAAAAAAAAACAGATCAAGCAGCCAGAGAGGTTGCTTACTGCAAAACCACCTGCCTGCTGGCACTGCCTCCTCCAGTTCTATGTGAGCCACCAAAATATACAGAAAAAGACTCCTCGCTACACAAAAATTGCAGACAACTTCAAACCCAGATGGATGGCTTCAACTTCAGGACAGCAGAACCTTCCTCCCTCGAATCCTGAGACAACAAATCCTAAGGCAGCTCCACAAAGGTACTCATTTTAAAAAAACAAAACTAACTGAACTTGTGAAAAAAAATTCTATCTCCCTCATCTAGACCAGCTCTCCCAAGAGCTCATTCAAGGCTGTGTGCCATGCCAGCAGACTAATGATGCTAAGGTCAGTGTATCCACCCAAGGGGTCCGAGATAGGGGACTAGCCCCCAGGAGACATTGAAAAATAGACTTTACAGAAGTCAAACCTGGGCAATATAGATATAAATACCTATTGGTCTTGGTAGACACCATCTCGGGATGGGTCGAGGCATTTCCTACAAAAACTAAAACTATTTCTGTAATAGTAAAAAAAACTCTTAAGTAACATCATACCAAGATATGGTCTACCTGTCTCAATAGGCTCAGATAATAGTCCAGTATTTATTTCTAAACTTATTGAAGATATTGCAAAAACCTTGAAAATAAATTGAAACTTACATTGTGCTTATCATCCCCAGAGTTCAGGACAGGTAGAAAAATTGAATCGGATGCTTAAAAAGACCTTGACCAAATTAACCCTGGAGACTGGCAAAGATTGGGTAACACTCCTTCCCTATGTTCTCTTAAGGGCCAGGTGTACCCCCTACATCAAGGGTCTAATCGCCTTCAAAATTCTGTTTGGACGGCCCCCACCGTTACTTCCAAAAATTGGACTGGAAAAAGCACTAGAACTGTCTAACCATGATTTGCTTCAGTCACTGCAGGCTCCTCAAAAAATTCAGCATGCTGTCACTGAGACCGTCAGGCAGCCTTCTGGAAACCGATTTTGAAACATCCACACCCGTTCCAGCCCAGTGACTAGGTCTGGATAAAATAGTACAAAGCTGAGGCTCTCACCCCAAGGTGAAAAGGGCCCCACATAGTAATCCTTACTACTACGGCCATCAAAGTCAGCAGTGTCCACCCCTGGATTCATCATTCACAAGTAAAGGCAGCCACCACTGCACCCCCCAAAACATAAAAAGTTGTCAAACCAATGACTAAAAAAGATCCTCTAAAAATAAGACCTTTGTGGGTCCCATATTCCTTACATACTTTCCCCAGCTTGAGGCCTATTGGCCTAACCTGCATAATCCCTATACTCCAAAAAACTATTCCTGGAAACTAAAAAATACCATCACTGGGACCATAATTGCCACCTACAGAGGAAGCGGGCAGCCTGTCTTTAATTTTAGCCTTTGTAAATTATGGCCAGGTCTAACCCTCGGGGACACACACACTGACAAATGTGACACCTTAACTTATAAAAAAAGACTTAAATCTGTTAGTTTTATGCTTGCCCAGCATTGGGACCAGACCATTGCCACAAAGCAGGACAATACCACTGTATTACATGGAGGTGCAAAACTGTTGCTCCTTAAAAAAACCAAGACCCATACATAAGCCTCCTTGGTTATGTTAAAAATAATGTGTCATCAGTAAAATTAATGGTCCTCAGAACTCAATATAATCCCCTGTATAAAGAGTCAAGGATTTGACTTCAGGAACAACTAAAAGGGGGGGAATGTGGAAGGAGGCTTAAAAAGACATTTACAATGTCAAAAATTAGGCTAAGCATAAGCTCAGCCTTTGCACAGTTAAGCATGTACTCAGCCTTTACACAGTTAAAAAGTTCCCTTCCTGAAAACTGACAACAGCACCTGCTGGCTAGGTTAAACTGTTTAACAGCTTT